>CM063595.1:5442507-5522262 GCA_032356905.1 Salix exigua | reverse complement strand
AAAAGAATAGTTTTTCAATATCTGTTTTATATGCTTCAAGAACAGTGTTAAATAAAATGCTAAAATAGCTTTTAATTTTCTTTCAAGAATGTTATTTCTACACAAAGTCAAAACAAACAAAGTGAAGCCAATAAATCAATTAAATGCAGTCATACAAAAACAAATAACCTAAAACTTCTTGAAGAAAAAATAAAACATTTATTTCTTCCACTCCAATATAATTGTAATCAAGGATACGTACCTCAAATGTTGGGATGATGACTTTACCCCAACTTGATGGGTTTGCCTTGAACCGACTTAAACGGGTAAGAATTATTCTTACTTGTTTTAGGTTTAGGTATACCCCAAGTAAAAAGAACATAGGTTTGAGTAAGTTATAAACATCCCACCTCCCCATAAAAAAATCTTACTTAAACCTAACCTGAAGTACATTGATTACTCTACAATATAAGATTTCGAGGAGGGAAATCTTATGTGTTCTGATGAGGTAACTTATTTAAGAAACTAAATAAAAATACGATGATCTAATTTATACAGTACTCTACCATCATCAAAACTACTTCGAGTCATAGCAGCTAGCTAGGGCTCGACGATGGAGCCTGCCATGAACCTCAAGCACGTCGTGGGCTACAACCTGACAGCTCCTAAATCAAATCACTTTGTTCATCAAAATGAGATTCCGTGTACAGAACAGACAAAATTAAATATATGATGACAAAATAGACAGAATACTCCTGGCGGGGGTTGCTGTTAAATAATAAATAGTCCGAGTCACTGGAAATTCATCAAAGTTTTATTGCTGATTAGAAAAGACACAGCGAGATAGGTAATAAGCATCTTGCAGCTTCCTATTCTCTAAACTTTCCTTGCCCTCTCCTCCTCGTGCAGGTCGCGGAAATAGCCTTTTGCGTCTCGCTCAAAGCTCTCCCTGGACATGCGGGCATCCCTACCAGGAGCTTTCATTGTCTTTGTCTCTTCAGAATCAGATGTTGAGCTCGAGAAGAGAGCACTGCCAACACCCCAGACCAAAATAGCTGCTCCTGCCACAGCACCGATAGCAGCGGCGATTCCAGTCCCCGAACTTTCAGCACTTTTCCGGCTACCCATTGCTCTGCAAAAGTTGTTTCTGTCCCGGAGTTTCTTTACTTTGTATTTGCAGGTTGCTTGGCAATGGAAGAGGTACGTATATAAGTGGAGTGCTGCTAATTATATAGTGGGAAACGGAGTCGTTTGTATTTGACGCGCGGAAGCCATTGCATCCACCTTTTGCTTTTGCAAAAGTGATGATGGTTGGCACCAAAATTAAGTTGATATTATCCCTCTATTTCTTTACTTTTTATTTGCAGGTTGCTTGGCAATGGCAATGCCAGAGAGTGCAGTACTGTTTATATGCACCCTCATCAAACTCTTTACATGTGTGTGCGACTGAATTTCAATATATTATATAAAAATTAATTAATTTTTAATACTTATATTTTCATTTAATAAGATACTAAAAAACAAGCACTTATTTAATATTTATATATTTTATAAGATCGCAATAATTTTATGACAAATAGATCAAAATAAATCATGATAGAATTACTTATTTTTTAAAATTATATTTTATTTAATAATATGATATGTTATTTTTAATTTAATAGGAAAAAAACCAGACCATTGTAAAATTAAATACCGACTTAATATCAAAAAAAATTTCTCCAAACACCGATAATCTTGTATGAAAAAAAACATTTTTTATTAAATTAAATATTAAAAAATATATAAAAAAACAAACTTATCATCCCGACAAACAATTACATAGGAGGAAGTTTCCCAAGCTCTCACCTTTTGCTTTTGTAAAAGTAACGGTAGGCATCCAATATAGTCCTGATCAATTTTTTAAAGCATCTTTTTATATGTCGTGATTATCAATTTATCTCTCTCCCATTAAATATGTTCTTATATTACTGCACTATGCTATTACCCCACCATGTTATTGCCTTGTACGAGGTTGTGGATTGTCATGATTTTGTTAACATAAAAAACTAGATGATCAAAAGAATATCCAATTATATGAATTCAAAAAATAATTTTACATGGTAATATATTGAATTAACTTAAGCTAAATATGATTAATCTTTTAAATTCATAACTCAAGTCTTAATACCACAATAATCTTATAAAAATTAAAACCAGAAACATAAATGAAACATGAAACAAAAAATAATTCAAAATATTTTAAAAATATTAAGATAATGATATACTGTATTGACATTCACTTCCGGACTTGATCTACAACAACAAAAGTGGATATTTTTTTAATAGAAAAATATAAGAGATGAAATCAAAAGAACAAAAATAGATGGAAAAAGGGGGAGATTATCTCCGGGTTTTGCATCTTAATCGGTTAAACCCATGACTCGAGTCATGAACTTCATTGGTTTTAATATTCTTTTAAAAAAACTTAATTTTTTTGCTAAATATACAGCGAAAAAATCATTTTTTAAAGTTAAATGATGTAATTAGAATAAAAATCGAAGACAATTTTTTTAAAATAAATGCAAGCGTGCAAGCTTAAGCTTTTTGTTAAAAAAAAACCCAGGGTACAATGGGCCTCCGACTAAGAGCTTCAAGTTTCAGTCATTACATACTGGCTGAGAGTGGGCAGATAAGCAACCCAGACTACATGAATGTCTTGCTTTGTTGCGTCATCAGCTTATGAAATTCTCGTCTTTGGATTGCCTAAGTTCTGGGTCTCCTGGTTGATGAATTTATCTCTTATTTTTTTCAGAAGAAAATAAAGCTCTGGATTTTTTATTTTATTTTTCTCTGATTTACACATTCCTCGACAAAGTCAATCTAGTAATGCGAGTTTCATGAAACTGACTGTGGAGGAAGACTGGCTTGCAATTTACTGTACTGATGGTTGCGAAACTACTTTGAGAGTGGACCCGCGACCATTGTACGGACATCAGTGTACATTCTTGGCCACAAAGGCTGAGCACAAGGAGACAGACTTGTTAACATCGCATCCTCTAGAATGCAAATTCAAGACTCTTGTGGCCCCTTCTATTCCATCTAAATTAACAGAACCCTGAGTCAACTGGCTACTATAAACCATATGAAGGCTTAGATCTGGGACAATTATTCCAATGTTTTGGCAACCCTGTCAACAAATTACTAGGACCTTCCCATGCGAGGCTCAGCCTACATTCCTACAAAAATCCCGATTTTTTCAAGATCCAATACATAAATTTAATTTGATTATCATACTAGATGGTGACTTCCGACATTTTGCCTGTTTAATTTCAATGCACGGCGTTACAAATCCCCTTCAGCTGCTGCAAAGTACAATATTTTCACATGTCCAAACAAATATTTGGATTAACAAGCTTATCTTTGACTATAAAACACGAAGCAAAGACCTGCCTCCATTCCGATGGCATCACTTTCAAATGTCCAAACGCTCGAACCCGTTTGGAATTACATCAAATCTGACACCAGGGCAGTCTTACTGACATAGATGCACCAGGCTTTACATGTAAAGTAGCTGCTGAAGTAGAGCATCGCTTGCATTTGTTTAAATCATCATCCGACATCTAACTCGGTCAGTATCAATGAATATTCAGCTATGCTAACTGCAAGAGGCAGTACTGCTACTGACGGGTATAAGACTCGTGATATTTCCTCAAAATATGACATAAAGCTACAAACCCTATTTTTGACAGGCCCACATGTGTAAACAGCACCTTTATATGTCAATAATTTCCCTAATCGAGTAATAAGTTATAGCAGCTTCACAAATATGAATGGACAGATTTCTTTTATTGGTATTTTTACCTTTTCCTAGCACTAGTAACATGAAGTGGACAAAAATTTCTCCTTCATGCGGGAAATAAGCTTAAATTTTTCCTCAGCCTCAACTTGCCGACGAATGTCAGTTTTTGACGCACGGTCAGGATGAAATTTTAGCAAGGCTCGCTTATAAGCTGCATGCACCTGAAATAACCACAAATAACTATTAAAAAGGATTTTAACATAGACACGCACAGAATCAAACAATATATAGTGTATTTCTGGCAACTTCTCGAAGGCTGCCTGGCATGAATGAAATCGGACACAGATGGGTTCTGGTATAAAAAATAAAAAGAATAGCCAGAACATTATGATAGGCCAATTAGTTTAAGGTAATATACAAATCTCAAAATGTAAAGCCACATCAGTTCAGGTTTCCGAATTACAGTCTTCAGTAAAAGCAAAACTGGTGGCTGTCAAGACTATCAGAAACATGGATCAATTCAACAAGTTACGGAGACTTTTCTTGCATCATGTGCATTGGTATGATTCAGAATTCAGGTGGTATAATCAAGGTGCAAGAGAATGTAACTTACCTGACTTGGCAAGGGTATGAAACCACCATCCACATGGATTCCTAAGGCACGGAGTAAGGATGCCATGTCAATGCAGGTAACCTCCAATCTATAAAGCTCCTTCCTTGCTTCAACACGAAATCTCTCTTTGATGTTCAAATTCTCCTCATCCTAAATTCACCATCAGATGACAGGCACATAAATTTATAAAAGCTGGTTTCAAAACATGTAATGCCGAAGAGATAAATGCAAGTGACAAATATATGGAATCAAACCTTCTTTTGTGTCTCTCTCATTTCTTCCACGCGCTGTTTTTGCCTTCTCTCCATGTCCAAAATACGCAAAGTTTCAGCTTTTCTTCTCTTCCGCAATCTCTGAGCCTCTTCTGACTAAAAAGGAACATGCAAATTGCAAGTCAGAAATATTCATTTACTAATAAATGGAAGATAATTGATAATATTTGTGATAAGCCAAGCATCAATCTGACACCTGTGTGTAATTAAAATTTAAATAGGCAAATAAAGGAACTAATATATGAATAAACCTGAATCTTTAGTTGCCGCTGTCTAGCAGCCCATTCTTGTTCTGTTGCTTGTTTGTATTCTTCAGTCTCCTTGAGCTTTTCTCGGTCGTTGATTATATCCCTTACAGCAGAAGGAAAACAAGCCCCAGGTAAAGCACATAACAGTTCCGCTTCATAATGAAGTTGACTGCTGGATGCAAAATCAGTACACGCCTCCTTTCCTTCTGCAGAATTCGATATTCCTGGCCCACCTGGTGTGCTGTGACATTGTGAAGACTTTTCCCTGGAAGATCTTTCATCTATTTTATGATGACAAGATTTCTCGTCACTAACTTCTTGTGCAATGCATGAGGGAGCTATAACATTTTCAACCGCTTTGTCCTCAGATAATCCTGCATAAGACACAAACTTCTCTCTGCATTGTGCCTCATTTGCAAGAATCTTGCAACTAGAATGCACCGGGGTAAATTCTTTATATTCCTCCTTTGAATCAGCTTGACTGTTTATAACATTATGTTTCTCAACAAGAAAGTGACCATCAGGTAAAGAAGCATCTTCATTCAAAACACTAGCTTTCCCATCATCTGAGTGCATGATAGGTCCACTTTGGTCATTTGGAAAAGAATGCTCTGTTGCAGTGTTTTTTTCCATGTCCTGAAAACATGTCCCTCCATGATGATACTGTTTACCATCCTTTTCTTGATTGGACCATGAAGAAGGCCCTGGAGGAAACCTAATGCCAAGGCCATTTAAAGTTCGAAACTTGTTAAAGGAAATAGTACTATCATCCATGAACCTCTCTCCACCATAAAGATCATCTCTCTTCCAATGAAAATAAATATTCTCATCTGTTCTCGATTCCCGTGACCTTGACAAGGTTTTGCCCTTCTGGTTATAATTTGCAAAAGGATTTCCCATCTTGGCACTGGAAGAGCAACCACCCAGAACTCCATTTCTTGCGGAAGTGGAGGCACAAGAGTTCACTTTCTCAAAATTTACATTTTTTGAACTAGAGCAAGCAGAAGGATCTGGATTTTGTTTACTTCTGTTTTCCATTTCAACATTTGGATGCGCATCACTGTGGGAACTGCATGGACTAGCCTGGTCATCCAGACCTTTACCGAACCTGGATTTTCTCTTTAGGGAGGCCTTTTCCCACTGTTCTCGAACCTCTCCAAAAGAACCTTGCATGACTTCACAATCAGAGGTGCTATCTCCAGAAAAATCACTCCCTGGATTTGAATCTAAACCACAACAATTTCTGGAGGGAGCTTTCTCAGGATAAGTTCTATTGCACTTTCTCAACTTAAACACAGGCCTATTCTCCTCAGCAACTCGAAAACCATCTGCATTCCTATAAACAGATTTCCCTATACAATCAGAGGCAGGACTGCTGTGACTAGAAGTGCCATCACTATCCAAGTTACCATCACCTTGCGGATTATTTTCGTGATCTTCCACTGTATCGCATTCATCATCATCATCATCAATGCTTATTATACATGGAAAACTTCTTCCTTCTCTAACAACACTAGAACCTCTTAATTTCTGCTGTAAAGACTCCGGGACATCAATGATAATAACATCATCAAGCTCATCATCACTATCTACATCGATCACAACTATATTATCAAGACTCCTTTGACCTTTTCCGCTCCTTGTCGTTCTCTTTCCAGATAGAATTCTACGTCGAGAATAATCTCTCGATACTCCCTTACCTTTCATTTCATCCACTGCTCTGCACCCAACAAGGTATGCATCTTTAATTATAACCAAAAACTTTCTAATTCATGCCCTAAATCAAAAACCCTAAAACCAAATAACCAACAAAATTGAGCAGTATCAAACCCTAAATGAATTAAACTCACTGAGCAAACGGCCAAAAATAAAACAACGAGACATAATCCATATCACAATTTCATTAATAAGTCCATAGGAATTCAAAATCAATCAAAACTTCAATCACAATTCATATACTGAACTTACCTTTCACAGGAAATCTTCCTCTAATTCCTAAAACCGAATCACACGCCGAATCAACACGCCATGATAGAGAGAAAACTTCTTTTTAAAAAAAAAAATGGTTTAGCAGAGGTAAATGCCTGTCCCCAATTTCGAAAAGTATTGGACGAAAAAGAGGATTTCAATTTTTTTTCAAGTCCTTTTTTTTTTTTGCTAGATCTTCAATTCAACTTCCCAGGCACGATTCTCGTTGCTTTGTTTACGTGGGTGTGTCGATTACGAGTTCCACTGACGTATAGTGGTGTGTTTTTGTTTAGCTTTGATTGATCCTTTAGGAGGTCCTTGTAATGGGTAAGTCACTGTTTATTTTACCGTGATCGAATTTTTTCTTCAACCCTAGTAACTCAGTTAATCAAGTTTTAGAAGGTGAGGTGTCTCGTAGCGGCTTTGAGTTCCCTACACTTCTGGTAGTATCCCGTAAAATATTAAATTGTGTGTAAATTAGCCCGCATATTGTGGTTATTAAAAAAAATATTGAAGTTTTTTTCCTTAAGGTCCACGGTAAATAACATGAGGCTTTTATTTCTCCACGATACAATCAGAAATTGTATATGGCTCCTCCAAAGTTTTTGTATTTGCTATTATTGATACATACTAACCATAAATGATGACAATAGCTATCATTTATTTTACTTTTTTATAAGCATTCAACCTAATTTTAAATATTTTAGTTTATTAAAAATAATACTATTTTAGAGGATATATTTTTTATTAAAAATAAATGACATTAAAAATAAAAAAGTACCAAATTAATTTATTAGAACAATAAAAAAAAATAGGCGTGTCAAATTAAAAGGGATTAAAGTTCATGTACTTGATTGACATAAAATAAAAGTTAGAATATCAATAGTGATTTAATTATAAGAAAATGGCGCGTCATTATTCAATGGCAAAATTGACAGGAAGTGGATGGAATTACTTGTTGAAATGTTTGAACAGAGTTGATGTATTCAACTAAAAACAAATTAAAGTTCATGTACTTAATTGAGAAAAAGATTAAAGTTGGTGTGTTAATATTGTAATTATCCCATAATGTCTGTATAATATGCACATTTTATGAAACAAAAAGGTTATTTATTTTTAATCTTATCAGAGCTGACAAAAAAGTCAATGGACATCATCGAAAAGACCTGATCAATAAAGGTCTCAAACATTTGGGATCAAATTAATAAATTTTATTGTTTTAGGATCTAAATTTTATTGTCTCGAACACCTCGGCTTCCTAGAAAAACACGAATCAAATGGCAGCAAGAGGCTGCAAATCTTAGGCAGTGAAGACTGGCCAAGCGAAAGTACTCAAAACAAATTGATCGAGTTGCTTAGAATAATGGGTGTGTCATTTGTCAACGTGAGAATTTCTGGGAAGCAGCTACAGGTAGTAAATTGCTCGGACCCATATTTGCATTTGTGGTTTTTCTTTTGTATGTTCGTATCTTTTCAAGAAACAAATATAGAGAAACCACTTGGAAGCATTTCTCCCACGTTGAACAGATATAAATGTGTTGAATGTTTGTGTTAGTTCTTGTAAATTAATTCCTGGTTTTTTCCTGCGGAAATCTTGTTATATGATAGAACGGATTGAATGAAGAAGGCGGTGTTATAATCTGCAGTGGACAAGGAGCTCTCTTTAGTAACCGGCTTCATGGCCTCCTTCGTTAATTCCATCTCTTCTCTGTGAACACAGGTTTGGAATCCAGGAAAATCATCACCAGAATCCACCCTTTTCTGTCGGTGCCTCACTTCTTATCTCTTGATTGCTTCTCCCCTCCATGAAGTCTTATAATCTGGGGACTTTCGATTGATTTAACCATTTTAAGCGATCGAGATGAAGGGGAGAATTAATTGTTTACCATGTGATTTTGCATATAGGAACGCATGATTGGCCTGTTGCTGCTTATGTAAGAATCTCTGCATTTCTCCTTACAATCTTTCATGTGGGGGAGAAATCCTTGCACGCATTTAGAAGCTCGAGAATTTCAGTGACAGCTAGAAGAAGCACTTGGCACCACCCACACAGTTTCCCTGTTGCCTTTTACATTTAAGTTTAAGACAACTGAATCATAGTCATCAGTCATGATTTAACGAATAGGATAACCTTTCAATCAGAGCTTATGGTCTTTCATTAATAGATCCATGGTCATGATTGGCGTGCCAATCTGATCTTGTAAAATAACCCTCGATGTCACTTAGATCCCTCAATATCTTGCTTTAGTAGTGGGAAACTTTATAGCTCATCACAGAGGTTTCAATGGCAGTAATTGGGGTGCCCATCGTGATCATTGATCAGTGATTGAAGCCACGTGGCCACACCCGGCAAAACCTTTGATGACACCCCAAACCAATAATGATAGTCAATAGACATCACCACGATGATGCAAAATTGGGGCCATAAAGACAGCGCATTTTCCCACCCTTGTCTCCTTCTCTCTTTCGTTTTCACATTTTTTTTTTGTTGGATTATTGGCTTTAAGCTTTTATGCTTTGGATTGGACTGCAACGATGTAAACGGGGCACTTCAATAAAATAAAGCGACATCGCATTGGCTAAACAAAAGAAAAGGGCCCGAAAAACAAGATGTTTAAGATAGTGTGTTTTCTTTTTAGCTCTTGGTGACGAAGCTAGCTAGAAAAATACTTTGATCGTACTTTTTTTTGGAAAAAAAAAAAACATTCATGCGACTGCAGTGTGGCATCCCCTGGATTCCTGAAGTCGATTTCTTGTTGCAATGGGACTAGAGGGAACTGATGGTCTTGTGTCATCCCAAGAGCTTGAAAGTCAGGTTTGAATTTAGGATAAAGATCCTCTTTTACTTGTTCGAAGATTTTCTAACAATTAAATTAGAATTTATTCAGAAAAAAGGATTTATTTTAAGGTAAAATTATCATTGTTATAGCATTGAGAAGATTTATGGATGATTCTAGAAATTTCTAGTAGAGAAAGAAATGATTTGTTCGTGAGATATACATTACCTATCATGATAAAAAAATCTCTGATTGCCAGAGAATATTTGGATTTAATGTTTAGTCCCGTCTAGAAACGATGGATCTGGCAACCCCCAGATCCAAGTATATCTAGACTGAGCGGCTTGACTCAGCCAAAATACAAGAAAATAATAGTTTTAATTTTTAAATGAGCAATACAAAGATTCAATAAAGTTGATTACAGGGGGGGGTTTTACAAATTCCAATAGGGGGAAAGAACACTGTTGAACCGGAAAGCGAGGTCTTGTTAGAGTAAGCCTTATTTGTCCTCCAAGAAATCGAAATTGATGGTGTGGAAAAATGGAGGTGAACCATCAACCAAAGTCATGTAGTCGGCAGAACAGCATTCAAACCCTAAAAGGTGTTCAAAAAATGAATCATTCAAAGTGGGAACAGCAAGTTTGATTGTTGATTGAAACTAGACCAGATAGGGCTTTCAGCTTTCACAAACCGAACCAAAGATCTTATCTAATTGCTTTGTCTGTAGCAGACAGCCACCGTAAAAGATTTCTAATCCAAAATTTTGGTGGGGATCAGAGTCATTGTTACCAGCACACCAGGCGCCACCACTCAGCCGTGTCGAATTATCAGAATGGGAGGGGATGTGTTCGGTCAAGTTGATTGCAATCATCCGCCGAGGAAAAGCTTAATCCTTTCTCAGCCAATGGCCCTTTCCAGCTGGGGTTCCAAATTCGGTTTCTGAATTTTATGCTGGTGGACCACAGTCCAAAATTACAGTCAAATATAGTTGCTTGTCTCGGCTTGCCACTCTAAAATATTCATGGGACCTCCTTCAGTAAGATATTTTTCTTTCCTTTTCTTTCTTGCTTTTTAATTTTATTATTTAATATTTTTATAATTATAAATACTTTTATTATAATTTTAAAATAAACATCATAATATTTAATCATTAAAAAAATATTAAACTCAATAGGTTAAACATGAAACTTGAATGAATCCAATACATTATTATTTTAATATTAAAAAAACGACTTAATCATTTTTTTAATAAAATTAAATCATATTTTTTAAACCGGTCATCCATATTAAAACCTCAAGTCATAGTTACAGCAATTCTCATACAATTAAACATTAAACATGGGCTAAAAAAAATTAAATTGGTAAAACTGAGTTTACGTTGGTAATTATTTGCTTTCCTAGCTACAGCATCAAACTGGATCTACAGTAACATATGAAGCTTAATGAAAGGGGTAATAGGCGAGTTTAAAGGCACTCGCGACTACTCTCTTCGGCACTGTCTAGTCCCTACGTCCCGCGACAAATGCCGTTGTTCCTAAACTTAAGCCACACAGTATGCTAAAAGGGCTGGTTATCTATCTACTCTACACTCTACAGTGAGTGATGCCGGCAGACAGGTTTTGATATACATGGGGAGCGAACTGAGAGTTTATTCAAGAATACGACTTCACCAATCCAAAGTTGACAAAAGATCTGGGTTTGAAGAGACCTCCAAAGAGAGACCTTGTGGGTGATTCCTGAGAGGCCGGTTTTAACTCTTCAGGACTGCCTGTCACCTTCAGTATGGTCCGGCCGATTGCTTGCCGGATGGAATCTATGGTTTTAGCATCAACCGGATACCCCGATGAGTCACTGACATAAAATGTGTTAACAGCTTTGCCTGCTCTCGTCGCAACTTCTGCTCTGGTGACAGTCAGGCTATTTTCACGAAAGATGCGAGTGACGTCAGATAGCAGCCCAATTCTGTCCACAGTGCATAACTCTAGCTTCAAGCCCTGAATTAGGAGGGGGGAAACCAATCATCTACACTCTTAAAAGAAAGAGGTAAAAAACAAAAGACAACTAATAAGCCTTTGTTATCAGCTGTTCTCAACAAGTTGCGTATTATAGTAAACAAACAAGAAACTTTGAATACAAGATAGTGAGTGCACCATAGTGCCAATTCAAAGTCATTGTTAAATAAGTCAATTCAAAGTCATTATCATAGGAATAAAATCATTTCTTACACTTCATCAAACTCTATATCGCCTCCGTAGCAATGCACTCAATACAATTATATAATACATCTACACTTGGATTGCACGTAAAGAACCACCAAATAGCTCGACTCCCTCTCGCTTGGATGCATGATTTTGGTAAAAAAAAAAAGAAGGAAAATTTAATGAGTAAAGCTTAACAACAGTCTCAGATTTGAATGTACCGTAGTGCCACTTACCTCAGAGACTCTTCTTTCAATAGCTGCTTCAAGACATTGTATAATCCTTTGTCTCTCTGCCTCTGATTTTACTGGGGAACCATCAACATGCTTGATGTAATATTCCTATAAAGAATACATAAATCCATGGGCCAACACAATCAAGCGGAAGATCATTCATCTCTATACATTTGTGGAGGAAATCAAAGGCAAATGATTTATACCTGATGAGCTTCTGGACCCTCGGCGTCTATATTAGCATGAAAAACTACATACTCCATGTCTGTCAATGTGCAAACTGTATCGAAGAGAAGCTTTGCCCTGTCTTTACTTCTTATAGTTATCACTGAGTAGTCCTTCTCATGCCAATTAACCACACTCACATTAGGTCTTTGCTTCCCATTCAATTCATCATTGCTAGCTCGTTCATAATCCCTATCAGCAAACATCATTTGGTGAAGCCTTCTCTCGATATGGGTGACCCCATGAGACACAACAGTCTTAGCTCCCCTAGATTTGTTGCTTCCCTTCAGGACATTACAAAGAAGTTCCTTGATCCTCGATAGCTTCTCTGGGTCAATAATTGCTGATCCAGTTTCCTCATCAGTAACTTGCATCACGGCTGCTGCCCGCATATTGTGCGTCCAGACCTCTGCATTCAGTACATTGCATTTTAAATGGGCGAGGACAGCGCTCACTTCAGATAGCAAGCCTGGTCTGTCACTTCCTGTTAACTCAATTGCAGTGTGGTCCACAGATTGTTTAACCCCAAAAGACCTTATGGACGATGTAAAGCAAGATTCTGTACCTAAAGACTTGAGATAAAACCAAATAATCAGATCTGCTTGCACTTCAACCAACCAAAAATAAAGAAGCAGAACAAAAGGGTAAAAAATAATATCAATCAAAAACTAACAACACACCTTTGTAATAATATCAAGAATTGCTTCATCAATAACCTTTTTTCGATCTTGATCCGTAACATTAAAAACTGGGGGGGGGCAGAAGAAAGAGAACCTCAAAATAATCAACCTTTTATACTCCATAAAGAAGTGCTAAATTGGAAACCAAAAATGAAAAAGGAAAAAAAAATTACCATCCATGAACCAGCCACCATCAGAAGATATGTAAGCTTTGGTTATGATTAGGTTCAGATCAGTGAGGACTTGTACAACTTCAAGAAGTTTTCCATGTTTGTTAGCACTGTCAACCTGTCTCACAAAATGTAACGATTAGTACCCAGTAGAAAACACCAAGAACAATAGGAGACTCGAGCACGCGCATAACACACACACTCCCAAAAAAAAGGACAAAAACCTCACCCTTATAACAGTAGCATTCTTGCAAGCTTCATTATCAATCACAACCCTAACAACAAAAATAGAGGGGGGGAAAGAAGTGGACAAAATGGATATGAATCTGATTCGCTTCAAAATTTTAGGTCACTTTCAATGGGAAAATTCAGAAAAGGATAAAGAATCTGCATGATACGCACCTCGGTGGATTCAATCTCCTAAAGAGCTTCTCACATTCATCATCCATATCATTTGAAAATCTCATGTTGATCTCTGTAGAAATAAAATAAAAAAATTGAACAGAAAATAAAAGATAAAAGAAAAGCTATTAGAACAAAAGCAGCCCATAAAACCAAAAAGGTTGGTTTCTTAGGGAATAACACCATCATTAATGCAAAACTGATGCTCTTAAATCCTAATAGCCCAAAACAGCACGGATAATTAAAAAAAGGTACTCCTAAATTATTAAGGAATCCTCAACAATCACTTTTTCCTAAAACAATTTTGTAATAAAAAGAGAAGTCTAGTAAAAACTAGAGAGAAATGTAAATATGTGTAAAATAAAGAACAAATACCAGAGCTGAAAGGATTTACTGGCAAAAATGTTGTGATTAAGATCACACAGACACAACATGACTAAGAAATTCACATACACCGCATCAAAAATTTCTTGAAAACAGAACCAATCACCAAATTAACAAAAGCCCATCACCCTAAAATTAAAATTAAAAAGAGAAGAAATCGACGCCTACCCATTATAGTTCTTGATGCTTCAGTGATGTACTAGTACTGAACCAACGTAGTTGTCTTGGTTCTCTGAAGAAAGAAAGACTAGCTCTATTGCATATACACCAGAACATATATATATATATATAGAGAGAGAGAGAGATGGAGGGAGGGAGGGAGGGAGGGAGGGAGGGAAACCAGAAGAAAGTGTAAGTATCCCCAGAGGGATCTCAGGACTCTAACAAGAAGGAAACCTCAATTTAACATTAATAAACTTGATTGCTCCCTCGGTATAACTTTTTTTATTTATTTCTAAAATCACACACCAGCCACACCCAGTACTCCAAAAACCTGCAACTTCTTAAAAAAAAATAATACAAAAGAACGAAAAATACCAAAAAAAACACTGTGCTCGTGTTCCTCTTTCTCTAGTTTATTGGGTCACTCTCTCTGGGATGGTGATGAGTTCGGATTTCGTAAATCAGTAATTGAAGAGAGAGTTCTTATATTTGAGAGGGGGGGATTGAATGCACCCAAGCATGTTATAGCATTCGCTGCGAGAGTGAAGGGCTAAACCTTTAAACTGAATTACCACGTTAGGATGACGGTGGATAAATCTCCACGCTTCGTGGAGTGGGCCATTTTATTATGGATCCGGGTGGGTGTGTCCATGGGTTAATGGTATTGGTAGGCACAAGTCTTGGTTTTATTTTATTTTAGGCAAATTCAAAATAAATATATTTGAAAATAAGGAATCCGAACTTTTTTATATAATTTTTAAATATATGTATATATAATTTATTTATTTTTTAGTTATAAATATAAAAGTATATATTATCATAATATTTTAACTTCAAATTAGATCTTACTATATTTAACAAAGTTGACCTAACAAGTTAGTCAGGCTTTTATTTTATTGAAATCTATATTATTTATAAAAAATATATAATTTTAATATTTTAAAAATAAATATTTTGAAACAATTATTTTATAGTAATTAAAATTAACGCATTTAACATGTGTTTTAATCATCTAGCTGTATTGTGGATAAAATTAGGTTTACTGACTTTAATTGCAAGGAATAACAGAATGATTCTTAGAAAATTAGTTGATGATTATTTTGCTTTTATAAATCAACGAAAATATCTCGGTTTACTTAAAATTAAAAACAGATATCTCTGTTCTGCATTTTTACTTGTCATTTATCCAGATATTAAATCTGTATGATTATCGAGAAGATTAGTCAGATTAAAAACAAAAGACTATTTTTTTTATAAAAAAAAAAGCCAAGGTTGAAATAATCCTTCTTAGAAAACCAAGAGAAGAATTCTACCTAGTAATTATAGGAGAGGATAATCATATATAATAGATGTCCTGGCTATAAAACTATGAGATTAGGGAGTTTATTTTCTTTATAATATCAAATTCAAATCTTATAGTTATTAATATTATAATCACTAAAAATTTATATAGTCGTTAATTTTAAAATCAGTGGACCTAGTCAAGATACATACAACCTTATCCGGATACCCATATTAAAAAATGTCATATTTTCTTTTTTTATAATTACTAACATCATTAGTGATGTTGTTAATGATATTTTTTAGCCCACCCACCAAAAAAAAAGCGTTTGAGATATCATATTTTGTATTTTTTTCTTCCTATCTTGTAAATGAACAAAAACTATCTTGAGCTTGGAGTAGAATTTTGCTTAACCTTAACCTTTGATTTATTTATTGGAGTATCAAAATATTTCTTAATAAAAAAGAAATCTCTCCTTCCAAATTTCCGCACTCAAATAATGATGAACTCACTTGAGACAACGCAAGATTTAGTAAAAACAACACGTGTTAAATAATAATAATAAAACAGTTAGATTAAACTAGTCAACCTGTCAAACTCTCATTTTAAATCATGGACTTTATTAGGCTGAATTATTTTATTATTTTAAATAAAAATAATAAATTAATACTGAAGAAAATTTTAAATAAAGAATCATATTAAATATAAAAAATACCAAAAATAAACGGCCAAACAAATCCAACTAGCCGGTCAAAAACTCAAGGATTTATGATTAAAAATAAATAAACTCTACACGGACGGAAAGAATTGAAAGAAAAAAAAAAAAACAGCGTGAATAAAAAAAGGTTCATTTGCACGTGGACCGGAAGCAGCCGTGTGTCTGGCTCCTTATTATTATTATTATTATTATTATTATTATTATTTTTCTACAAAGAAAGGATGACCAATTGTCTATTATTACTATTACTATTACTATTATATTTAAGTAACATAATAAAGGTAATTTTAGAGGGTATTTAGGTAATTTCAGATTTTTTAAATTATTTTTCTTGCAAAAAATTGTTGTCGTGTTTAGGTAATTTTAGATTATTATTATTATTATTTACACAATTTCATCTTATTAATTTTAGCTTTTAAATGTTTTTGAAAACAAAGCGACAAGGAAAAATCAGATTCATAAATATCTTCCGAAAACTAGACAAATATACATTCAACGCTTTTTTTTATATGAATAGAAATATCTTAACACTATATTCCGAAATAAGAATAACCATTGACCTAGTTTAACAAAATAAAATCTCATATTTTATTAAAAAAAAATATTATTAAAAAAAAGTGAGATGTGTGTGTCAACATATGAGTAACAATTGTGTTCTTCATACAATGGCTTGCGACATTGCCCGACTACCAACAATGACTTCCACAAGGATCATCCAAATCTTCTTGAAGGCAACCCTGTGCAATGCGTGTTGTCAACGGGTCTAATTTGGTGAGCGTGGCCTTTTTCTTCTTCTTTTCCGTCTGCTTCTTGATTTCTGCTCATGGTCCTCTTCATTTATTTTTTCTTTAGATATAATAGTCTCTCCTCTTTTGATTACCTTTTATTTTATATGAAATAACTTTTAAATATATATATTTTTCAATCTCATCTTTCTTTATTTTTTTCCTTTTTCATATATCATATCTCCATTCTCTTGATTATTATTTTTTTATTTGAGATAAATTTAAAATTATTATTTTTACGATTTCACCCTCCAGTTTTTTCCTATCATATTAAAATTATCTCTTTTATTAATATTTTTATGTTTTTTTTTTTAAATTTCTCTTTCGCTCAATATTCAACACTTAACACAGTCATCAATGAGGCTCTTGGAGAATGTTCAGTGTTCAAGTGATTTTATTTTTTTTGGTAAAGTGTTCAAGTGAAGTTTAAGTAGGAGAAGAAAATAGAAAGTTGAGATGAAAGCATATCTTTCATAAAGCAAGCTAGGTCAGATGAGCTGGCTGTCGACGACTAGCTGATAATATCTAGCTCCTCAGAGAAGATCAATTCTCAATAACGACCTGGCTTTCGACGACTTGCCGAGAATGTCTGCTCCGCAGAGGACATCAATTCTCGATCAGCAAAAGACAGAAGCATTGCTGTTCAATTCCTGTTCTTTCACTTCTACTGATGGACGTGTTTCATTGTGGCTTCAATGAATTACAGTCGGTAATGACGAGAATAGCTATTGAATAGCCACTTAAGAGGCAGAGTTCTTTCTGTAGAATATAATATGAAATGCTGCTGCTATTCGATGAAAACTTCTCCGAGCATGAAATGATCATCAATCCCAGATACGTTACAGGCTAATCCTGCAAGAGTTCGAGTTTATATTGGAAAATCTAAAAGATGCAAGTATAATAATATGGGGCAGTGCTTTCGGATAAAAAACACCCTAGGCTAAGGCATATATCATCAATCTAACGTCTTATATCCAAACGCATCCTGAACACCTCCTTTTAAAGACCACCCTAAACGCACATCAAATGATGCCTAAGATCCACACAAACAGGAGAAGGTTTCTCAGACAAGAATCGATTTTTTCAAGAAAAGTATATACATTAAAAATAAACTGACACATTAGCTTTACAAAGAAACTTGTGGGAGATTTCCCAATCAATCAATAGAATCAACCAAAACGCCCCCAGCACAGCAAATAAGAGGGAACCGGATTTTTTTTTTTTAAAAAAAAAAGGAAAGGGAAAAAAAATAGCGCCTGATAATCAACCCTGGTGTGGTAGAAGCATGGCCTCATCAGCAGCTGTGCTCTCCCCCCACAGTAAAGCGCCAAAGCTCAAACTCGACTCTTTCAAACATAAGAAAACCCCACCTTGGCACACCACAGTACACACGCAGATCAACGTCGTAGCAATGTCTGTATAGCATCTCGTTGAGCCTGTGCCAAACTCTGTAATTTCAAACAAACAAAAACAACTGGATTTTAAACGCCTTCCATCAATGCTAAAGTAAACTGCTGAGAATATGATTCGAATGCATGAACCAGAATGTAGGCCAAACCTGGCAAAGATGATCAAATAGCTGTCTGTCGCTATGAACGAACTTTACAAAGAAGTCCCCGAGGTAATTTACCAAGTTAATCTGCTAGGAATATTTCAAGAAATTACAGCTGTATGTGCACTTCAAATATTCAAAAAACTCTGAAGAAAAAATATTGAAAATCCCCCCCTCCCCCCCAAAAAAAAATGCTGAAAATTACCCCATTGAGCTGATCGGAAACACTCAATAGGTCATCATCATCCCCATCCTCTTCATTCTTGAATATCACAAAAATTTGGTCAGTATTGGAGAAGTAAAAGAGAGAAAAATTTATAAAATAGCATGATGTGAGGAAGATATACAAAAGAATAGGAAATCTCTCATAAGAGAGGAAATATAGAATAACATGATGTGAGGATAATACATCGAAAGAACAGGAAAAACTTCATCCATTCACCTCATTATATGCTTTCGCCATTGCTTCAAGTTGGTCATATGTAGTTCTACCGAATGATGAATCAGCAGCAGAGTACAGCAAACTATCATTAGACTCCGCCACCCCTCCTGGAATTTCTTCCCAGTCACTCTCCTGCTACGACAGTTAGATCAAACCTTAAAAGAGTCTTGTTCCTTGCAGCTACGAGGACAATGACATTAAAGAAACCTAAAACTCATGCCTTTACCTCATCATCAGCCATTGCCTGTTCTTGGAATTCAATCACAGTGTCTGCCAGCAAAGCCAATATCTGCAGCAAACAGAACAAGTAAAGTTCCCAAATGTTTGATCACATATACCAATCAAACTTTTAACAGAAAAGGTAAAATAGCACGGTCTTGGTTTAAATTTATTACCTAAGAAAATAAAAATACGACAAAACGCAACAAACTAATAGCTATAGTCAAAACCATTTTTTTTTCACACACTTTACACATTGGATACAGTTTTTTTTAGATTTGAAAATGACATTTTCTTTTGCATATGAGACATGTTATGGAAAGCAAGAAGAATTACATTACTCATTTTTAAGGGTTAATCTGCTAGACGATGATATAGCTAAAAGAGGATATCTGCAAAACTGGTGCTTTTGGAAAGAGGAAAAGTTAGTGTGAAGTGAGGAACTTTCTTTCTCAAAATCTGGTATAGAACATTGCTATGAGTTAAATCACAAAAACATTGCGAAGAACAGTAAAATTTTCTGTGGAAGCAATACCGTTTGTGATTTATAAATGAATAGGTGTTAAGATATATGGTGAATGTGAGACAAAGAAAGCAATCGACTTCTGTTCACAAATAATTTTGAAATTCTTGCCAGCAGAAAACTTTCTATCCAAAAGAGTCAATGTCATCAATTTAGATTCATAGGTACCTTTACAGGAAGAGGCACTAAAATCCACTGATCTGGAGCCAATTTAGCTTTTGACCGAGTGGTAATTCCTGCAGAAGACTATTGATAAAAAAGAGGAAGTTCTTAAAACAGGCATGCATTTCTAAGCATGTGCATTCAGAGCTTAATGGTACGGATGAACCTTTAGATGTCCCTGCACATTAACTTTATTCAATTCAGCATGCCTAGTGGATAGCAACAAGGCCAAAGCACTGGCTGTGACCTTAATTTGATAGGCCCCTTGAATCTCGCCTACATTCAATCAGAAAGTCGGCATTTAAAATCAATGGAGGTTCAATTTGACTACCATTTATTGATTGGAAAACAATAACAGAAACATTAAAAATCAGTTGCAGACATTATGCTTTATCAAAAATAGACACAAGACACGTTTTATAATAAGTTCATCCAGATATAAATAATTTGAATGTAAGATATTCATGTCAACGGACAAGAAGTTGTCCGTTACTTCCAACTAATTTGTTAAGTATTCAATTGTAGGTGGTGAAAGTTATCGTTATGTGTATATTAGGTGCAGAAAAGTCTAATCTTGTAGGATATATATTCAGTTCAATGATCCATTAAGGAGAGACAATTTTTCAGACAATAGGAGTTATAGTTTGACATGGTATCGAGCTAAAATCCAAGAAATTTTTTGGGTCTCTCGGTGATTGTCTGCTTTTTTAGCAGCATCTTCGGCATCTTCTGAGTTTGTGAAAACAGATCAGAATTTTTTTGATTTTCTGGGTTCTTCGGCATCTTCTGTTTCAACCCTCTTGTTCTTGCTGTTGCTGCTCGTAATCCTGAAATCGACCTTGTAGTGATATTGGCCAATCCAGCTACATCATTTGAGAGGTCACAGTTTCAACTCTCGGTTTCTGTCAAAATCTCCAGGTTCTTCTTGATCTCGGTTTCAATTTGAAGAAATGTTTTCATCTCTGCATCTGGGTCTGTCAATTTGAAGAAAAAATTGTGTGGGTTTCTTCATCCTTTTTCACGTTGCTTTCTGTTCTCTTCACTCTTCGATTTCACGTTGCTTTCACTATTCGGGCCACCTCTTATATATTTATATTAGATATTTATTATTATTGTTATTATTATTATTTTTAAAAAATTAATTTTATTGCTCTCGGTTTTATTTCTTGCTCTCGATATGTCAAAATCTTTGTGTGTTTATTTATCTTGGATTATATATTTACTTGAGATGGATTCAAGCACCTATATGTGTCAAATTTTTAGGGACAAATTACTCTACCTGGGCGTTTCAATTTGAACTTTTCCTCCTAGGAAAGGATCTTTGGGGCCATATTGATGGCACTGATGCTGCCCTAAAAGATGATACAACAAAAGAACCTAGGGATTCTCCTTCTTGGGTTGTGCTTGATGCCTGAATTATGTCTTGGCTTCTTAGTTCGGTGGAACCACACATTGTTCCAAATTTGCGAGCACATCGTACTGCTCAATCTATGTGGAAGCACTTGAAGCAAGTGTATCATCAAGTTGATGGTGCTCGTCGATTTCAGTTAGAACATGCTATTGCCATGTTTCAACATGGAAATCTTTCTATTCAAGACTACTACTCTGCATTCTTGACCCTTTGGCATCAATATTCTGATTTGGTTACAGCGAATGTCCCTATTGCCACTCTTCCAACTATTTAGAGTCTTCATGACAATAGCCGACGAAATCAGTTTCTTATGAAATTGTGACCAGAATTTGAATCAGTCCGGTCTTCTTTACTGAATCGATCTCCTGTTCCTTCTCTTGACATCTGTTTCGGTGAGTTGCTTCGCGAAGAACAACGGCTTAGTACTCAAGCTATTTTGGAGCACTCTCATGGTAGTTCTGGGCCAGCAACAATGGCGTATGTTGCTCACGGGCGAGGATCCTCTATGCCTTCTAAAAACTTGCAATATTTCTGTTGCAAGGGATATGGACATATTGTTGTCAATTGTCCTAGGAAATTCTGCTCTTATTGTAAGAAAAAGGGTCATATTATTAAAGAATGTCGTAACCGTCCTCAGAATTGTCAGGCCAGAGCATTTCACGCCTCTCTTAATGTGCCTCCAGCAGAGCATTATGTTACACATGCCTCTTCTTCAGGTGGTATCTCCACTCTTCCACCTCCAGCAGAAAATTATTGTACACCAGAAATGATGCAACAAATGCTAATTTCTGCATTATCTGTCATGGGGTTGCAAGGTAAAAATTCTACTAAACTCTGGTACATAGACTCAGGGGCCGAAAATCATATGACAAATACTACTACTGTCTTGAGTCGGGTTCGACCCTATGATGGCCAATCGGCTATTCAGACGACCAATGGTAGTTTCTTGCCCATTATCTGCGGTTGGTGATGCCTCTTCTACATTCACTAATGTGTTTCTTGCTCCTAAACTTTCCTCGAATCTTATCTCGGTTGGACAATTAGTTGATGATAATTGTAATGTTCATTTTTCTGGTGCTGGTTGTGTTGTGCAGGATCAGGTATCGGGAAATCCGATCGCGAGGGGACCTAAAGTGGGGCGCTTATTTCCACTATTTTTACCTGTTCCAACATTTTCTCCCATTAAGTCTTTTGCTTGTAATAAAATTCCTGTTCTTAGTATGATGTGGCATCGTCGCTTAGGTCATCCCAATAATCGATTTTATCTCATGTATTGAACTCTGGTTTTATTGGTGATAAAGCATATCCTTCTTTATCTCTTGAGTGTGATCCTTGCAAAATTGGTAAAAGCAAAATTCTTCCATTTCCTTTGCATGCTAGTCGTGCTTCCCATCGCTTTGATCTTATTCATAGTGATGTTTGGGGACCTTCCCGGTCGATTCTCATGAAAAATCAAATACTATGTGACATTCATTGATGATTATAGCAAATTTACTTGGGTCTATTGTCTTCGCTCTAAATCTGAAGTCTATCGTATCTTCACTGAGTTTTTAGCGTATGTCGCTAATCATTTTTCTACTACTATTAAAACACTACGCACAGATTCTGGGGGTGAATACTTGTCTACTGAGTTTCAAGCTTTCTTGGCATCTCATGGTATTATTCATCACCGTTCATGTCCTGCTACTCCTCAACAGAATGGAGTAGCTGAACGCAAAAATCGTCACCTTCTTGATGTGGTACGTACTCTCTTGTTAGCATCCTCTGTTCCTTCCATGTTTTGGGTTGAAGCTCTAAAAACTGCTACCTACTTGATTAATCGCTTACCCTCTCAAGCCTTACAAATGGAATCTCCATTTTTTCGCTTGTTCGCCAAACAACCTAGTTATGATAATCTTCGTATTTTCGGTTGTGTCTGTTTTGTTCACTTACCACCTCATGAGCGACATAAATTATCTGCTCAATCTGTACGATGTGCATTCTTGGGATATAATTTATGTCAAAAAGGCTTTGTCTGTTACAATCCTACTTTACGACGTACACGTATTTCTAGGAATGTTATTTTCTTTGAGAATCAACTATTCTTTCCGGTATCCTCTGTGTCCTCTCACCTAAACTCTCCTTCTACTGTGGTCCTCCCTTCATTTGAGTCACAAGTATCTGATCTTCATCCAGTCACCTCTCGCTTTAAACTAGGTATTGTGTATACAAGACGCTCCCGCCCACAGTCTCCTCCAGCGGCTAACTTGATATCTGATCCTCCCACACTCCAAATTCAGACAAATGATGAACCACCAGAACCCCGGGTACGTCACTCATCTCGAGTGTCTGTGCCCCCGGATAGGTATGGGTTTCCCACTTCTGGTAACTCAATTTCAGCTCTTACTGTTGCACTGTCTAATTTTGATATACCTACATGCTACTCACACGCTGCCAAGCATGATTGTTGGCGACAGGCTATGCAGGAAGAAATAGCTGCTCTAGAGGCTAATCACACTTGGGACATTGAGCCATGTCCGTCATCTATTATTCCTCTGGGTTGCAAGTGGGTTTACTCAGTCAAAGTCCGATCTGATGGCAGTTTAGACCGTTACAATGCTAGACTTGTTGCGCTTGGGAATCATCAGGAATATGGGGTCAATTATGAAGAAACGTTTGCTCCAGTGGCTAAAATGACTACTGTTCGTATGATTCTGGCTCTTGCTGCTTCTAGTCATTGCCCACTACATCAGATGGATGTCAAAAATGCATTCCTTCATGGGGATCTTAAAGAATGCATTTATATGAAACCGCCTCCGGGATTATTTTCTTCTCCGACTTCACATATGTGTAAGCTTCGTCGCTCTCTTTACGGTCTCAAACAGGCTCCGAGGGCCTGGTTTGATAAATTCCGCACCACTTTACTACAGTTCTCATTCCAACAGAGCAAGCATGATACTTCCTTGTTCCTTCGGAGGTATTGTTGTTCTTTTGGTGTATGTTGACGACATTGTGATTACGGGTTCTGATTCAGCTCTACTTGATCAACTCAAAACTCATCTTTCGGAAGCATTTCATATGAAAGATCTTGGGTCCCTCACTTATTTTCTTGGTCTTGAAGTGCATCGTAGCTCCTCGGGCATTTCTCTAAATCAGCATAAGTATGCTAGTGATGTGGTGGCTACAGCTGGTCTACAGGATGCTACTTCGGTTGATACTCCTATGGAAGTGAATATCAAGCTTCGTAAAGAAGAGGGTGACTTAATTGTTGATCCCAGTTTATATCGAAAATTGGTAGGCGGCCTTGTTTATCTCACCATTACTAGACCGGACATCTCATTTGCCGTCCAACAAGTCGATCAATTTCTTCAGACTCCTCGACATCTTTGTTTGGTTGTTGTTCATAGGATCATACGCTATGTTCACGGCACGGTGTGTCGTGGGTTATTTTTTCCTACAAACAACTCTCCTCGCCTTACGACTTACAGCGATGCGGATTGGGCGGGTTGTGCGGATACTCATCGATCCGTCATCTGGTTGGTGTATGTTCTTAGGAGATGCATTGATCTTTTGGAAGAGTAAGAAACAAGATCGAGTATCTAAGTCCTCTACAGAATCTGAGTATCGGGCAATGTTTCTTGCTTGCTCTGAAATCATTTGGCTTCGAGGGTTGCTTGATGAGCTTAATTTTTCACGCTATCGACCCTACTCCTCTCCATGCCGATAATCACGAGTGCTATTCGGATTACGGCTAATCCTCGTCTTTCATGAGCGAACGAAGCATATTGAGGTGAATCGTCACTCTATTCGTGAAGCCTACGACGCTCGTGTTATTACTCTTCCTCATATCCACCAACTTGCAAATTGTCGATATCTTCACCAAAGCCCTCACACGTCAACGACATTGTTTCTTACATCGCAAATTGATGCTGATTGACCATCCTGCATCAATTTGAGAGTCGTCAACGGACAAGAAGTTGTCCGTTACTTCCAACTAATTTGTTAAGTATTCAATTGTAGGTGGTGAAAGTTACCGTTATATGTATATTAGGTGCAGAAAAGTCTAATCTTGTAGGATATATATTCGGTTCCATGATCCATTAAGGAGAGAGAATTTTTCAGACAATAGAAGGAGTTATAGTTTGACAATTCAAACCCTCAGACACATTAAAATATTCAAGAGTGCCTAAAAAAACACCCACTAACCTTGACATCTAGCACATATTGGAAAAATATAAGCAAGAGTAATGGCTACCATGCAGACAGTGAAAAGTTCCACTATCCTTCTATATAAGATTTTATTCAAGCCTTCAGGTATTAAGTTCTTTCCAATCCTCTGATGACCTGGGAACTTAATACATAAAATACTGCACATAGTTGTGTAAACAAAAAGAGATCATCATCTGCATAACTGTACCTCTTCTCCATCGTTCAATTGCAGAGGTTTAAAGTAGGAGAAAACAACTTCTAATTCAACAGGTTACTTCTACCCTAATCAGAGTTGATTTCAATAAATCTCAATCTGTTGTACATATTACACAAACTAAATATGCTGTCTTCAGCTCAAAGGGGAAGAAAACCAGCAAAATTTACTGGTGAAAAAAAAAGTAGACAGCATAATCACATTTGTCATTCAAGGAAATTATAAACTGGAAGGAACAGGCAAAAGATGGACATAAAATCCAAGCAATGTTTCTTAATTAAAATGAGATAATGATTCTACAATTTCCCTTTTCTTCTTCACCATAAAAATACTCAAGTGTTTTATGAATATTCAACTTAATAGATCATGGCACCAAGCACTTGATTTTCCTCTAAATATGGAGCTTGGGAAAGGATGGAATTCAGACAAACAACTTAGATGCAATCATAAATGCAACTTTGAGATTCAAACGATTAGGATCAGTACCCTTTGCTTAATCAATATTATTTAAAAGAAATTCAGTAATTAAACTCAGAATAGCCCTGCTTAAATATTATGATTCCATCAATTTATTAAATCAAGTTCAACATTGAAATCTAACCAAGGCATGTACTGCACAGGCAATATTTCAAACAGAAAGCAATTAATTAAAAGTTATCACTAGAAAATGACAGAGGACAGAATAACCAAATTGAATGTAGATTATAAATGTGCGGCCAGGATACTAGCATTATCACCAGTAACTTGTCAGTAAAATTGGAGCAAGAGTAATTTGGAAGCATGCTTACCTTGCTGCCGGGTCCATTCTGACATCACATAAACAAAGGAGTTTTCGTAGCCTTCAGCTGGTATACCAATCAGCATATCAATAAATTGTTCAACATGAGGAAGACTCATGTGGACCTGTGTTTTAAACAAGCATAGCGTTCTAAAGTCAATCCATTAAAATCAAATGAAGTGCCCGATAAATCTTGCCCATAGCAGCTAATAAAAAAGCAGCAGGTGTCATAAAACAGAATAGAACAATTCACAAACGTTCAAGCAAGGCAGGTGATTAAAGACCAATTTATTAATAAAATGATTGACAGCTTTGGAAGAATGATTATTTGACAATATCCTTAAGCTTTGGCCTACTTGGCAACAGAGAGTAGACACTAAAGAGTTTGAGTTGACACAAGCTGAAGTTACGAATATTGAAGGCCACGTACCAATCTAGCAAAAATAAGCAATAATGAACTTTTCAACACCACTATTTGAGCTGACTGCATTCGTCTAACAAGAGCACTGACTAGATCTCGGATATGAATTGCCATTTGCAATGGTAGATGTAAAATAAGCTGCAAAATGTAACTTCCAACAAAAAGAGATCCAGAGCTTTCCAGATCAGGGTCGAGAAGCCTGCAGACCAAGGAATTTAATTAGCATTACAAAACAAAATTGTACAAAAAGGTTTAAATGCGCTAAGCAGTCAGGTATCTCGGTTTAGGCAAAAAGGATCTAAAGCTTAAACCCAAATTATTTGTTATCCTATGTCAATCTGCATTAATGATTGCCCTTATTATATATATATAAAATGAGCTTAATAT
The DNA here is from genome assembly GCA_032356905.1 of Salix exigua. Taxonomy (NCBI): domain Eukaryota; kingdom Viridiplantae; phylum Streptophyta; class Magnoliopsida; order Malpighiales; family Salicaceae; genus Salix; species Salix exigua. The sequence continues at coordinate 5,495,088 of CM063595.1, read as the reverse complement.
GTTAAATCTAATTTTAAGATATTTCTTTGATTTCATCTAACTCATGGAAGAAAGGAACTTGTCTTGCATGAGCTTATCTCAAATTCCATTTTTTTATATAAGTTGGAAAGAGCAGTTACACAATTTCGAAATAGAATGCAGAAGCAACAAGATCCCCAACAAGTACCAGCCCATCCTTTTCCCTTCAGAACACATGGATCAAGGCATTTGAGTACTTATAATCTAACAGACTTGAACAAATGATAAAAGTTAATGCAATTACACGAGGTTTCAGAAGAATAATAAATATAATAAATAAATTATTCAACTGTCTTGAAACTTCCCTGGAAAAGTACAAAAATATAACCAACCTTGAAGCTGCATCAAGCAAGCTTCTCATTGTGAATCCAGAATCGGCAGCCCAAGAAAGTATTTCTTCTCTCCCCCCGGATATAAAAGAAGCCAGACATTGTGTGGCATTCTGTTCAACGATGCAGCAAAACTGAAGTCATTTCTACACTGTCCATATACAATACAAGTATGAAAATAAAATACATGTCTCAAGAAAAAATAAACCTGCATTTCACTGTGATCATCACTTTGAAGGACTATTCGAATAACAGCATCAAAGCAAGTATCATATATGGCTTTTATGACATCACTTGGAGCATTCTGCATAATTCTACCACAAAATGAAATTAGCAGAGCATGCCTCATGATGACAAGAGGGTTCAAAGATTAAACAGAATGTTCAATGTAATAAGTGTGGTGTGATAGATTTATAGATGCATGATATTATCCTCGTCAGGATTAACTTGCCTTTAATAGCATAGTCACCAAATCAAGTGATCCGGCCACCAATCCATCAGGCTGCTGATAAGGCTATAATGACCATGGAAAGACATGAAAAAAAGTGCTTTAAACCACTATTGAAGAACTGCAACACAATTTAGTTTAACATAGCTTTTACAACCATACTTTATTTAATATTGGTCCGATATGCGGCAAAATTCGAGAAACCAACGGATGAATACCACCAGGAGCATTTTTCAAGGCCTGGACAAATTATTTTAAAGTATACAATTAGTTAAGTATATGAATGAACTTGGTACCATCAATCATCAAAGCAAAGGTACAAGTCCCAAAAGATATCACCCCAAACAAGATCAATTCAGAAAGTCAGAGGGGCACCACCACCTCTGGTTCATTAAAAGTTCGCAAGGACTTTAAAACTGTAAACTGTAAGGATATTTAGAATTTAGTTGATAAACTAGCTAACAGATCAAAAACAAATGGGCCTAATCTCTCCCTTCTAATGTCTCTGGGACTTAAAATGTTCACTGACATGGATAAAAATAGATACTAATAATTTCGTGTTTTTCCCATCCATGATCATATTTATATCTGTGCTTGCCTTTGGATATTAATTCATCAGGCTAACTCAGAATATCTAAGGGCATATAACTAATAAATCACAGATTTACCAATTATGTTCAACAGTCAATCACATCCATGTGAAAAATTGACAAATAAAAACAGAGAAAAAAAGAAGAAAATGTTGAAGATAAACAATAAGCACATGTAAGGAGAGTGAATCAAGATACCCTGACAACTGTAACACTTCTCTCTGATGAACTAAAAAATAAGGTGAAGAAATTTAATATCAATACCTCCAGAACCTCAATTGCATCGATACTGAGAAAAGGATCAGAAACATGCAATGCCCACATATTAAGAACTACAGGTGAGACAACAGACTCGAATGATACTGCCGCTTCATGAACTGCAATTTCACGATTACAGAAGCTGAGATAGCAGATAGGCAAGAAAATGGAAAGGCTTCAGAATGATTTACAATTATGTCCACACCCACCTGCCTTAATAGATGCTTGCAGTGTTTCAAGCACCAGGTGTAATGTTTCATCAGATGCCTGCGAAGCAGAGAATCAAACAGGACTAATAAATGTACATTCAGCAATAGTATTGAAGAAATCTTCTTGCAGCATTACCTGATGAAGAAGATCTGTGAGAGAGGAAAACAAACCCATCAGTTCAGGCTGAATATTCTCTTTGTTAGCTTCAGGTAGGAGTTGAGAAAGTGCCTGACAAGCACCTATCTTAACAGGTGAAGGCCTGTGAGAACAAACAGTTATCAAAAGATACTTATTACTCTTAAAAAGAATGGTAAAGTTATTGAAATAATCATGGATGCTTACACATTCATGCCAACTCCCTTGATAGCAGCATGGAGGAAATGCTCAATAACTCCATGGCTGATCTATATGATACTAAAATTTAATATTTTTTTAAGGGCAATGTAAACTTAGTAACACAAGGAATTATTGCATAATTACCAAAGAGGAGAACTTCGCAACTGATGTAAAAATACGTGCATAAAGAAAGGGATATTCATGCACCCCTGCAAAACAAAATAATTGCACAAAAATTGTGCATAGAAATGAACAATCCGAACAAGTATTGTCACAAAATTAAACAGAAGAAAGAAAGCAGATTTGTACCTGTTCCAACATCTTTTGTGACAATCTGCTCTACAAGGTTTCCTAAATTCACACTGATCAGCCCTGATGCCTGTAAAATAAAGTTAACACTAAGAAAAACTCATGTTCCACATAAAACAAAAGTGGCTTCCCACCTGCTTATCAGAACACAACAATAAGTGATGCCAAAAGAAATACCTCAGCTTCAAGCAATTGGTCTGAGAGAGCAGCCAAAGCAAAGAGGATAGACTCCCTTATCTACCAGATTTTACCATGTCAAGATGGATCAACATAAAAGGTAAGATCACTGGAAAGAAAATGCATTTGATATGATGGATATAGTATTAGGTTAAACTACAGAACAAAGTCTTTCGCACAGATCATAATCAGGCATGTGAAACTACATGGCAGCAAGTATTTTGGAGCAAATCAATTGACCAGATCAAATGTTTGGATCCTGAGGAAGCATCATGCGTGCAAGTGTGCACTTAAAGTCAAGAAAAAAGAACAAGGAAATTTCACTTCATAAATACCAAGAGTAAAATAAAATAAGAGACCATGCGGTCATTCCAGAAACTTCACTGGACATACAGATGGCAAAAGACAACTTGACAATGCTGCCATCACAGGTGCAGTAAAATAGTTCACACCATTATGCGGAAAATCTTAGGTTTATTAAATGAGTTGGAGCCATCGAGAGAATCAAAGAAATCATTTTCTCCACAGAGAAAGAAGGAATACAATACCACAAGAAATGCAAGTCAAGAAACATCTTGAATGATTAAAACTGGAAGGACAATGTTATTTGAATAAGAAAACCTACGAAATCCAAATTTAAACACTAAATAATAAACAATATTCTCAAATAATGTTATAAGGATACAGCATTACAATTCCTAACTATCAACTATTAGATCCGATTACTATTTTTTTTTTCATTCCCTGTCACAGGTTATGTAACACAACCATAGAACAGTCACATTGACAGTTTCGTGAAGGCTGGCCAAAAGTTTGTTCTCCAACTGTTGCCCTTACCTGGGTATTTTTAACAGCAAAGTTCTTTATAAAGCTACAAGCACAGCAGCCTAAATGGCTGCTGTTATGCATTTGCACGAGAGACTTGGAAATATCATGCTTAATGCAAAGGAAAAACATTAAAAGGGAGAGATTCAGAGAAGTATAAGTGTTACAGGCTCAACTACAGGTCATTGGCCATAAATTGGAAAATTGAACTATTCATGGAATAAAAACAAAGAAAGGCAAAACCTTTACTTACTCTCCACCAAGTAACTGAACCAGCAGCCTTTTCTCGTTCAGACTCATTGAATCTCTCTCTCATGGCATCTATAATGGCATAAATTCCTTCACTGCCAAAAGAACTCGCCACCTGCTCTAGCAAAAGTACACCTGCCGATAGCAATTTTAAGATGGTGAAGTGCATCGACAAAACGATTCTTCATTCGTTAAGTGGCAGGGGTAGTTACTGAGACTCAAACTTAAGACCTGTCTCCTCCCCTACAATACTTTATAGAAGCAAGTACCACTGGGTTAAATACCCATTGGCAAAGCTCCATATTGGACCAAAATCATCCTTCCATAGAGAAGTACATGAGAGCAGGAATAACTAAACTCCAGTAAAACCATTGGACAACTGTACTCATAACCCTTGCACACGATGCCGAAAAGGACAGCAAGTAAAAAATTGTACCATTCACATAGTCAATCAACATGTTAATTAAAATATTTTCACCTATGAACCATTCAGAATGGCAAATTACAGCAGAAATCATTTTGATAGAGATGGTGACATTGAAAGAAAGCAACAAGTACAAGAAAAGGCAGAAGAAATGCCACAATTGCATGTTATGGCACTGAAGTGATACATGCAAAACTAGAAGAAAGTGATAAATATATGCACTTCTATAAATTTCAAAACCATGTATAGAACATATGTACTGCTATAGATTTCTAAACATTTATAGATAACAGAACTCCTGGCAAAAGATAAGTTTATCCAAACACCCATTCAAATTCCAATTGACTCCCTGTTTGTCGCTTCTTCTGCTTTGTTACTCAAAGTAGTCCCATGCTCATGACAGGTTTGGGATGGATTTCCTAAGTTCATCTAAAAAATACTTTTCAACAAACCAAACCAAACTATTTCCACATGTTTGTTTGGTGTGGCTCAGTGCAATGCTGAAGACAGAACATGTCAATCAAAACCCAAGAAATATTAGGACCAGATTGTCTCAACAAAGAGTCATTTTACACCTTGCATATATCCCACCACTGTGTTTTCTCAGCCAGTAGTAGCATTAACTGAGATCATGCTTTATCTGCGAATGTAAATTTGGTTATAATTCTAAGAATTTTCATTACTATATCTAAAACTTCTTTAAATTGTCCAAAATTTCTGCTTTTAGAGCTGCTTTAAATTTGTCTGAAACTCTTTGATTATTATTGTTTCATTATTCTTCCAAAATGAGTAATTAGACCAACATATTCAAATTTGATACTAGTTTCCAACATAATTATCATAAATACTAGCAGCAGCTAATTCGGTTAAAAACTACTTACCAGAAACACGACAGCTATAGGTAGCATCATCCTCATCAGCAACAAATTGGTTTGCATCACATGACCAAGTATGAACCTATAAAGTCCATACATAGAACTGATGAGCAACAGGGAAAAAAAACCTTGAACAGGAAGGTATTTTTGATACCACTGAAGGGTATAGGAGCCATGGTAGGTGGAGAGCCAGTGGTATCCCAGGTCATTGTTCAACTCTTTCCCTCAAATGGCCACTACTCATCCTTCTTGTGTTACCATTTGAAAGGCCTATGGGTAAAGTAAAGGGCTGGCCTATTTGGTGGAATTTGGGGAGGGGTGATCTGGTACAGCTATCCTCAAGTAGTGGCAGGGTAGTTGTGGTGGCCCAAGGCCACACAGATGCCTCACTTCCTCGAATGGGTTGTATGAGCACCAGTCAAGTAAGATGTCAAGAGTCTTTCCCTTGACAGGGAATAGACAAATCATGTCCTACCCTAACATCTGAATATATCTAGGCAAATGCATTTATCCACAATCACCATTAAGTGACACAACATCCATAAAACAAGGACATATAACGGGATATGTTGTTGTAAATTACCTGTTGTTCTGTCATTTGCAGGAAAGCTGTAGTGTAATATGCCAACTCCTTGATGTTATTCTTAAATACCTGCATGAGCCAGGTTTCACAAACATAATGTATGGGGAAAAAGACAGACAAAAAAAAGCAAGGAGTTTGAACAGCACCTTCATTAATTTTGCACTACCCACAACGGTCATCAAAAACTCAAAAAGCTGCATATACAAAAGCACGTGTAAGGAACCCACTATATGAAAAGCTACAACAAACATACAAGCATGGTACTGAACATTTCAAAACAAAAGGTTCTTGATAACAAATTCCATTTGTTTCTATTGAGAAGTGATGAGTGGCCAAATTCAATCGTAAGAAAACATGCATCATCTCATGGATACTTGAAAATGCTTGCCGTAGTGGAAAGATAAGAAAAACAAGCCATTACATATCAGGTCAGTATTGTAAATTTTGTGACTTCTTAACTGGGAACCCAAAAATATTCATACAATTTCCAGCATAATTGTCCATTATTCCATGACAGTTATTTTCAGTTACTGCTATTGTTAACAAATTAAACAAGCAGTCAAGTACAATGCTTTTCAGTCAACATGCTTGACTAGTGTGAGCTTGAACACTGATTCATTGTAATTTACTATCAATTTAGCCATATTACACAGTTTTACTGATTTATTAACATAGTAAAGAGGTGAGTTTATCCATTTTTTTTTTCTTTGACCAAACTATACTAGCCTTTCCCAAGTGAAAAATTAACTCCAATTGATAATGTTTCCAAGTTTCCACCTAAACTCAACCACCAAAAAACATATAAAAAAAATCTACTGGATTAAGGATGAATTGAGAGTTTGATGTTAAAACCCAGCAGGCCTTTCAATAGGGTATTTGAGCTATAGGTTACAGCTACCAAAACAAGAAGAAAAAGACAAGGAAGAAATTCATGACTTGACATTAAGAAAAGAAAAATTAAAAAAAAAATACCTTTGTTAATCTCCAATAATCCAAACATACAAGGATGATTTGAAAAAACAAAAATGAATTAACAAAAAGAATTCTAAATAACCAAAGAACCAGTAAATCCAGATGTGGTCGTCAAAACTTGTGAGTGGGTCATGAGAACGGGATAACTTAATAGAAAACAAAACAATAGTTTGACCCATGACTTGGGCGACATAGGGCTTAAAACAGGTTGGTTTCAAAAGAAATTTGATGAGAATTGAACCGCATGAAAGAATTAAAACATGGGTTGACTCATTACCTGGTCAACCAGTGGCAAATCAAGTCAAAATTAGGTCAAAACTCGTTGAATATTTTACTTTATTTTTTTTCAAAATAATGTTTTTTATATATAAAAAAAAAATTGTTTTGACTTGAATTAACTAGGGTCAACCCATATGACATGGTACTTGCCCCAGATCGACTCTCGGAAAATAAGATGACAACTTAAAATTTTGAATAAAATAGCAAAATCAAAAGGAAAATAAAATTAACATAAGAATCCAAAACAAAAAAAAAATTAAGACAATGAGAATGAGAACTAAATTTGAAAAAAAAAAAAACAAGATTATGGACCCAAAGATGATTAAAACAAAAATTATAAAAGGATGAAAAATCAAAATTTGTATTCAAAACTTTCAGCGTCTAAATTTAAATATCATCAAACTTTGAATTGAAGGGTAAAATTAAAAAAAATTCAAATTAACAAAAGAATCCAAAACAAAAAATAAAATTAAAAGAACAAGGATCAAATTTGAAAAACTAAAAAAACAAGAATATGATCCAAGAATGAAATTGAAAATAAATTAAAATTATATAAAAGAGCAAAGAATTAAAATTTAAAATAAAAACACTGAGGGTCTAACCTTAAATATCATAAAACTTTGAATTGAAAGTTAAAATTGAAAACAAAAATCAAATTCCAAAAGAATCCAAATCAAAAATAAAAATCAAGAAAATGAGAACCAAACTTGAAGAAATTTAAAATCAAAATTATGAATTCAATTATGAAATTAAAAACAAATTAAAATTTGATAAAAGGACTCAGAATCAAACTTAGAAATTAAAACATCAAGAGCCAAACATGAAATGTTGTAAAATAAAAGGACAAAGTTGATTTTCTAAGGGGCCAACACAAAATTCAATGGATAGGAGAGAGAGAAGAGGACAAGAAAATGAGGGGGCGGGCGGTGGCAAACTATCATTCAAAATGCAATGATGATGATATATAAGTTTGTGATTTACTCTATTCGGCTACTTTAAATTCCTTTTGTTTTAAGGGTGAAAAAAGTTACTTTATATGACTATATTATGGTATTTTATATTTTATTTTGATTTTCTAATGATCTAATCTTAATTGGTACATATTTTAGATATATATATATATATATATATATATATATATATCATAATATAATATCATACTATATGTAATTTTTTATATCATTCAGGTTGAGCACCTTGGTTCATTCAGATATGCACCCATCACCTTATGGATTTTCCAAGTTTGGCACTTTTTAGCTCCCTAAACCCATAGGTTAGGAAATTTGATTTCAGGGGGCAATTTGGCCATTCTTATTTTTAGAAAAACATAAAAAACTAGTAATTAAATGAAAATAACTTTTAAGGATAATTTAATCATTTTACCACAGTATAAGAATATGAGATTACTATAATGAACCTCATGAATATGGCGATGACATTTGTACCCTTATAAAAAGACCAAATTACACTCCTAGCAAAGCAATTTGTTTTTGTTGGGCAAGGGTGAAATAATATATTTATTGTACAAAGCACGGTAAATTATGAGTATGTGCAAAGTAAAGTCTGATTTCTTTTAGCTTTCAATATAATATAATATAATTGTTATGTAATTATTTTTCTCATGTGGTGTTCATAACATGTATAGTTACAAACAATTTACTTTTCATTGTCATTATTTGTAGGCATCTAGTATTATTGTTAATGTATGTTGAACACTTTAATTAGTATATAGGCATCTAGATTTATTGTTAATGTCTGGTAAGCATTTTAATTAGTTTACTAAGCTTTCAGAAGGGAGTGTTCGAGTTTGAGTTGGAACAAACTTAGGATGCAAGAATTTTATATATACCTTGGTTCGGGTTTGGTACTTTCACAGGTACCAATCTTGTTGCCATCCTACTTAAGGAGGTTACTTGGAGCATAAAGAAGACAGTGGTAGTATATAATATTATACTTTAACCTTTAACTGACAATCCATGCAAAATCAGCGAATCACATTGCATGTGATCAATCAATCTATCCCGCAGTTGGTGACCTTAGGCCAATTTGAAACTTCATGATGCAAAATTTCCTTGATATTTAAGTTAAAGAGCATCTACATATATGTGTATATGCATGTGTATATATTATAAAGTAATCTAGAAATGTTAATATGATTTACCTGGATGACAAATGAATCAAGACTTTTCTCAGCACCATCAGAGTCATATCTATCTACATAGGGATCATCTATACATTCAATTGATGATCGCACGTACACACTTAGAGATGTTACAAATGTTTGCCACAAGGGTCCAACTATCACTGCAACAACACGACATGGTTGTTGGGAGGGAAAATCCAAAATAATAGATTAGCAAATGAAAGGAGTTCAAAATAAATGAAAAGAAAAAGCTGCTTTGAACACATACCCATGAATTCACTTTCATTAAGGCTAGAGAAATTCTGAACAAACTGATTCAAGCACTTTAAAACCTAGTGAGCACAGAATTAATATCAGCCACTAACTCATTTTAACAAACAAGGATAATATACAAAGATTTAGATCAAAATACTGAATTAACCTCCATTCTCAAGCTCCAATTATCAGGATCTTCAGGCTGCACAGGCTGTTCTAAGATAACAGAGAACTGATCCATCCATGATTTAAGCATTGGTGTTATCAAGGCACTGATTTCTGTCTGAACAAAAATGCATTAATCTTTCAATAAAAGATACAGCAAGTTAAAAAAGATGGAAATCTGAAGCAAGTGGAAACTAGATCAGATGTCAAAAAAAAAAACATACCTTATATACACCGCTCATGATCCCGAGCATAGACATGCAAGAATAAACTATTGTAAGGGCTTTCGTACGCAAGTAGTTGTCATAATTCTGCTCAAACAGGTTCTGGCATAGTAAGTCCACAGGATGAACAGAAGTATGGTTTTGCCATCAAGAAAGCAACTTTAACAGATCGATACTGACTACTGTCCATACACTAAATTAGGGTCTACTCATATACCAAACTGAGACATGGAATCCTGAAAATATCCATGAGAGAAAAAAGGAAGAAAAGAGATACATGGGTAATGTCAAATCATTTAAGAATGAATAATATCTCTCAAGAAAACCACCAGTATGTCACTCATCACCCACTTATTCACCATAGAAAACAGAACTCGCCAAGATTCCATCAAACATTTTCACTGTTGCTTTCAGGCCACAGAATTACACGGGTAATTTGAAGTCGTACATTCAGAATGAGTAATATCTCTCATGCAACCATTGTGTACCACTCTCTACTTGCTAATTTACCCTAGGAAATAGCATTCACCAAGATTTGTAAGGAAAAAAAACAATGCAATTCTCCTTTCAGGCCACAAAATAATAAAGAGCCCAAAACCCGTGAGCATACACCAAAGAGTGCACCAAGCCACATGAGTCTTGCAATTTGGATTCCAACGCCTCCCATGAAGTTGCAATAGTTACGCATCACTGACACCAGGGAACTTTGACTCCATGAGTCTAGCAATTTTGACTCCAGGGAACTTTTGTATGTTACTGTTTTGGGGCAACATAACACAAGTACAAGTATTTCAAATGTAGGCATCAATGGAATCATGCCACTCTGGTCACTGCGATACTGTTTAGATTGCAATTCTCATGTTCCTGCTCTATTCTTTGGTCACTGGCATATATACTTAGCATACATATATATTCGCATGCACTGGCATGCCCGCCTTTTCTTCAAACAAGTTCACTTTAATAGAAATATCCCAATGGATAGCCAGCAAAAAAAAAAAAAGCTAAAAACAATCAAATAATGCTTATGGAAAAAACAATAAAATATGATAAGAAATCCTAACCTGAGGTGACGATACAATTGTATGCAAACATGGGAACAAAACCGGCACTAGTGTTGGCACCACTGTATCATCCAAATCACCGGAGAGAAGAGCCAGACACCTTAGAGCTCCATGCACTGCAAATTCCAACATCAACTGTCACCTTCATTCTCAAGTCAAATTGCAAAGAACTGGTCTCCCGTTAAGATCTTCGAGGTCAGGATTCAATTTGTAAAGGAGAACTTCAGGGTTTTCCCACTCATAAATGTCTGCATGGAATGTGTATGATTATCGCAAATTAAGAAACTTCACACAACCATCCAAAGACTTACCTCCGCTCACATTAGTTCGATCGTTAATCAACTTCAAAAGAAACGGCAATAAATCAGGCCAATTCTCAGGCCAGTCATAAACTGCGATTGAAGCAATAGCCATACTAATTGCAGTACAAATTTTCCGATGAGAATCATCCAACGACGGTAAAAGTAGTCTCCGTATAACTTCCTAATGAAAGAACAACAAACTAATAATTAGACCGAATTTGAAGATCTAAAAAAAGGTCATAACTACCTTCTCTTCAGTTGAAACAGCGGGCGGCTCGAAGGACTCCTCGCTTTCGTGCCAGTGTTTCTTGATAAATTGCTTCAATAGTACAGCAGCTAGGTAATTGTCTTGTTAATTCTCACCCAAAAAATGAAATATAGTGACAAAAGGAATTTTAAAAAAAAATATGAGACACAAAAGGTTCAAAAAGAGAGGATATCTGACGCAATCCAAAGGGAAGTTCCTTATTCGCAGCAACTTTTGATAATGCCACTCCAAAACCTGGAGAAATAATGTTCGATTAGACTAGATAGACATCGGAGATTTAGATGGGAGGAGGGGAGGGGGAGTGACCTGGTTGAAGAGAGGCTTGGTAAAGGGAAGCTTCGGCCAAGGAACGGGTTTCCTCGTTAGGATCGAGAGTGGCATTCAAGCAATTGAGCAGCCACTCTTGATCTTGATCGATTCGGTTTGCCATTTTCTTTTATTTTTCAGCAAAGAAGAAAACCTAATTCACTTGTTGAGAAACGAGGAGCGAAGTTTTCTTTTTCCCGCTCTCGAGAGGAGATTTTTGCGATGAGGGTGAGAGAGAGAGAGAGATTATTATGTTTCTGGTTGATATATATAGTAGCGGAGGTTTTTAGGGTTTCAGTTAGATGGGCCTAAGAGAGTACAGTACCTGCTTGCTTCTCGAATTGAGATTAATGAGAGTGTTTGGGAGTGTGGCCGGAAGTTGAAAAAATGTTATGATTATGGGTGTTCGGTTAATATAGATAAATTGAAAAAAACATGTATGACCCATTTTAAAATAAAGTGAAACTCAATTTGAAAGCAGCAAATATATATTTTAATATTAAAAATAAATAAAACAATTAATTAAAATATTAAAAAATATATTAAAAGAAGATTCACAATATAATTTGGGGCTAGTTTGTCTGGGCCTTGGGGTGGGGGCTGGTTCGGCTGGGCTGGGGTTGTTTTATAGTTTAATATTTATTATATTTTCTTAAGAAATATATATTAAAATAATCTTAAAAAATAATTAATATATAAATAAATATATTAGAAGAAAATTACTATATATTTTTTATCTCGCAATTGTAATTTTGTTTCAGATGATATTTTACTATATATTGTTCGCAGAGGCCTTCATTTATGGATTTATAGTTCATGATAAAATTGCAGTAGTTTGATGGGAGAATAAAAATAAATATTTAATTTACTTGAATTATTAATTACATTTTATTATTATAATTATTAAATATTTATTAAAAAATACACACACACACTTTAAAGCAATATGAAAAACTCGATAACTAAACACTCGATATTATTTTTCATTAACTTCAAACACAACAGCAGTTTAACCAGGCACTTTAAGAATTATTTTGAATCAGAGCTCAAGTGTTTTTCATGAAACTATTTTTTAAAATCTCAATCACAAAAGAAAAAACAATATTAAATACACCCTTAGGGATTAAAGGGGGAGAGATAAAAAAAAATGGTTTTTTTTTATCAGCTGAGAAAAATTATTGATATTGTGAATATTTTTATGGCAGTTAATTCAATGGACACTGTTCATAAAACTGGAGCAGGTGCCTCCCGGTGGATTCATGGTATTGTAGAAATCATTTTTTATGGCTGATCAAAAGATTATGTGCCCAATTATCATCTTTACCCTAATTTGCAACTCAGTTATAAACTCTACAATTAATTTTTATTACTATTATATAATAGAAAAATACACAACTAAACAAATACAAGAAGATAAACTAAAAATCCAACAACTATTTTAAATGCTCTTATAACCAATAAAACCACAAAAACACAACCAAATGCATGGTGACGGAGCAACAAAACGATTTTTTTAGTGTTTATTTAGTAATATTCTTTTTTTAACATCAATACATCATAAATATTAAATAAATTTTTATTAAATTGAAAAGCTAATTTAGCCACATCAACAACACACTAGGGAGGAATAAGGTAACTTTACATATCTTTCAACCGAAACGGGATCGAGTGTAGCATACAAATATAACAAGAGGAAAAAAAAACATATAATGTTCTTACATTAAAAGGGTGTTTGTTTTTGTGATGCAAACCGAGATCACAAAAAAAAACCGAGTGATTTAGCGTTTTATTAGCTTTGAGAAGCAGAAATTTGACATGAATATCACACAATTATATAAAGGAAATGTTGATCTGCAAAAAGTAGCTAATAGGTGCTTTTTAATTTTTACAATACACGGATTACTCATCATTAAAATTTAGTTACAGTTTTAACCAAATACTTCAATAATTATTTTAAACCACAGCTAAAATTATTTTTCATGAATATACCCTAAATACCTCGACCACCACATAGCATCCAAATCTCAATTGCTTACTGTTGGAGATTGTGAAATGGTGACTAGTGGCTACGCATGGCCTGCAATGTCCAGCATAAGAGAATGTGCTAGTGGGTGTTGGAGATTGTGAAAGGGTGGCTAGTGGCTACGCATGTCCTGCACAATGTGCAGAGTTTACTTTTACAACTGTCCTTTTTTCCCGTTAGATTGTTGTACTTAGTTCTTCTTCTTTCTTTTGTACATAATGGTAGTGTAATACAAAATAGTTGGATATGTTCATTCCGATTTTCACTGAATCCCGTTTCACTATCATTTTCTTTATGGTATCAGAGCTGTGATCTTGCTACCTTTGCTCTGCATTTTTTTTTCTTGTTGGTTGCTGATAAACATGGATGGTCATGTGGCTGCTGATAATTCAAAAGGAATTGTTGCTGCCACTTCAAGCTCCGACAGTGATGCCAACTCTTCTCAAAAAGTGACCACTGTGTTGCTAAATGAATTTAACTACTTACCATGGTCAAGAGCAGTCACCATTGCTCTTGGAGGGAGATCCCGTCTGGGATTCATCAACGGGAAAGAGAAGGCTCCCGATAGCAGCTCTCCAGGATACGAAAATTGGCTAGCAAAAGACCAAATGGTGATGTCCTGGATTCTGAATTCGATGGAACGGAACCTTGCTGAAATGTTCAGCTATTATCAATCTTCTTTAGAACTGTGGGAAGCTGTTAGAGACATGTATGGCAATCAGAATAATTCAGCTCGTATTTTTCAAATACAACAAGAAATCGCCAGCCTTCATCAAAATGGGCAGCCCTTTGTTACTCTGCTAAGCAAGCTTAAAAGCTTGTGGAATGAATTGGAAGTGTACAAACCACATTCAATCGACCCAATTGTCTTGCGCAACCGAAAGGAAGAGGACCAAATTTTTCAGTTGTTAGCCAGTCTGGGATCGGACTTTGAAGATTTAAGAAGCCATCTTTTGATGAATGATGAGCTTCCATCTTTGAAGGGTGTTTGTGCCACCATTCAACGTGAAGAAATTAGAAGGAAAGTTATGGCCCGTGAACACCCATCAAAAATTGGAGATGCTCGTGCATTTGCTGCCCAGAATTTTGCAGAACAGGGCTCCTTCAACGCAGCAGAGGCTCGAGCTTATGTTGCCCAACAATCGGCAGAAAAGGGGTTCTTCAAAGGTAAGCGTTCCAACCTTAAATGTGCACACTGTAATTCCATGGGTCACTCTATGGATCGTTGCTGGGGATTGCATCCTGAATTGAAACCGAGAGACATGCACAATCGACACAGTAGTCAAAAGAGAATTTTCAAACCCAAAGCTAATGTTGCTCATATTTCGGAACATATATATACTAGCCCAATGTCCTTGCTTAATGAAATTGCTAGTCTTTTACAAGAGAAGCGTAACCAAGGCAGTGAAGGGGTTGCTGCCGATGAGTCAAGTGCTTTTTTAAGCAATTTTGTTGGGTTATCAATCGGTGAAAACTCAGAAAAATTTCAAGGTATGTATATTGCCCTTATGACTGCATTAGAAATCAGTAAATTACATGATATATGGGTTGTAGATTCTGGTGCTAGTGATCATATGACAAATAAATTAACCAAAATTCATGATTTCACCCCTTTTCCGATATCATCATTTGTTTCAATTGCGAATGGATCTACTGCAGCAGTAAAAGGCAAGGGAAAAATTAAAATTGCGTCGAAAACTATTAATTCCGATATATTATATGTGCCTTCATTTCCATTTCAATTATTATCAGTTCAAAGGTTAACTACTTCCCTTAATTGCGATGTTATATTTACTCCGTTTAAGGTATTTTTTCAGGACCATTACACCAAACAGAAGATTGGTGAAGGATTCCATTTGAATGGGCTTTATTTTTTCTGTGATTCTGAAGTTCCGAAAGGATTACAAGCTTTTTATTCTCCTATCAATGATCATCGTTTGTGGCATTTTCGTCTGGCTCATGCATCCGATTCCGTCATCTCAAAAATAAAACCAAATCTGTCAAAAAGAACGTATGATTGTGAGACGTGCCATTATTCCAAATCAAGTAGACTGCCATTTAAATTATCTGTGTCCAAAGTTTCTCAGGTTTTTGAACTTATTCATTCAGATGTATGGGGACCTTTTTCTATCTCAATTGATGGGTTCAAATATTTTGTCACATTTATTGACGATTTTTCAAGAGTTACGTGGATATATTTATTAAAATCAAAAACTGAAGTTTTTCATTGTTTTAAAGATTTTCACAAACTAGTTTCTACCCAATTTTCTACAAATATTAAAATTTTCCGATCTGACAATGGGTCTGAATTTACATCTCATGATATGGAAAATTACTTAATTTCTAATGGAATAATTCATCAAACTAGTTGTGTTAATACTCCCCAACAAAATGGAATTGCTGAACGCAAGAATCGGGATTTATTAGAAAAAACAAGAGCAATAATGCTTCAAATGCATGTTCCAAAAAAAATTTGGTCCTATGGAGTTCTTACTGCTACTTATATTATTAACCGTTTACCCAGTCAAGTACTGGATTTTCAGTGTCCTCTTGAAATATTGCAGGGTAAATCTCCCAATATCTCGCATTTGAAGATTTTTGGATGTCAGTGTTTTGTTCACCTACATTCACATCAACGTGATAAACTTGACCCTCGAGCTATCAAATGTGTTTTTTTAGGGTATTCACATACCAAGAAAAGGTATAAATGTTACGATGCTACTCGTCAAAAATTGTACGTCAGTCGGGATGTGCGATTTGTCGAAACCAGTCCTTATTTCGCTACACCCAACCAGGGGGAGTCCTTGGAGGACTTAGTTCCATTACCTAGAACAGAGATTTGTAGCCTTGACTTGGCTAGATCCAATGATCTCCCTATCAATCCTTCCTGTCCCACTGACATTGTCCCGGTTGACGAGTCTTCCTCTGCTGTCGCGCCAACAGAACCGATGATCCCAAAATCGTCGGGTGAAGTACCAACTCCAAGACGCAATCCTCCACGAGCTCGTCTTTGTCCTCCTAAATTTCAAGACTATGCGGCTTTCACAGTCAGGTATCTTGTCTCAAATTATTTGAATTATTCAAAATTCTCACCTGCGTATTCAACATTTTTGTCAGGTATATCCAATGATCATGAACCCAGAAATTTCGTTGATGCTCAATCTCAACCAGTGTGGAGAAAAGCTATGGAGGAGGAATTAATGGCTCTAAATGACAATCAAACTTGGAATTTAGTTCCTCTTCCAAAAGGTAAACATGTCGTTGGTAGTCAGTGGATATACAAGACCAAGTTCAACTCTGATGGATCTGTTAATCGCTACAAAGCTCGTCTTGTGGCTCAAGGTTTTACACAAGAATTTGGTGTGGATTGCAAGGAGACATTTGCCCCAGTTGCAAAAATGACCACTGTAAGAGTTCTTTTATCTGTTTCTGTTAATAATGGATGGTTCTTATCTCAAATGGACGTAAAAAATGCCTTTTTACACGGAGATCTTGAAGAAGAAGTATTTATGAAGCTACCTCCTGGCCACTCACTAAGTTCCACTCCTAATTTGGTATGTAAACTTCATAAATCTATCTATGGGCTAAAGCAAAGTCCTCGCGCATGGCATGCAAAACTTAGTGGAGCCCTTGCTACATTAGGTTTTACGAAAAGTTCTGCAGATTCTTCTTTATATATTCGGTTTAACAATGATGATAAATTGATGGTTCTCATTTATGTCGATGATTTAATTATCTCAGGAAATAATATTGAATCTATTTCTACATTGAAGAAAACTCTTCAAAAATTATTTCCGATTACAGATCTTGGTCCCTTAAAATATTTTCTTGGGATTGAAATGGCCTCATCTAAGAAAGGTTTTTTTCTTAATCAGCGTAAGTACACACTTGATGTGCTTCAAGACGCAGGTATGCTTTCAACTAAACCTTCCGCTACTCTTGTTGATAGTAAACTCAAATTATCTCTTGCAGGTACGACGCTTCCCTCGCCTAAATATTATCAACAACTTGTGGGCAAACTTATCTATCTGACGATTACCCGTCCGGACATTACCTACGCTGTCAGTCTTGTCAGCCAGTGTATGCATGCTCCAACCATCCATCATCTCAGTATGGTCAAGCGCATTTTTTCGATATTTAAAAGGAACTATTGGCCGTGGAATTGTCATGACCAGAAACAACCATACCAATGTCATGGGCTATACCGACTCTGATTGGGCTGGAAATCAACTTGATCGGCGCTCGACTACTGGATATTGCATGTTTGTTGGAGGAAATCTTGTGTCTTGGAAGAGCAAAAAAAACATGTTGTCGCTCGCTCTAGTGCCGAAGCAGAATATCGTGCAATGGCGGCAGCGGCCTATGAGATGGTGTGGCTTCGGAGTCTTCTAACAGATATGGGTTGCTTGTCTATCACTCTGATGAGTCTCTTTTGTGATAATCAAGCTGCTATGCATATTGCCAAGAACCTAGTGTTTCATGAAAGAACTAAACACATCGAAGTTAATTGTCACTTTATCCGTCAGCAAGTTCAAGCGAACAACATCACTACTCATTACGTGCAGACCGATGATCAACTTGCCGATGTTTTTACCAAAGCCTTGCCTTCTTCCCAATTTCATCGTCTTCTGGGCAAGCTTGGATCCTTAAACCCTCTTGATCCAGCTTGAGGGGGAGTGTTGGAGATTGTGAAATGGTGACTAGTGGCTACGCATGGCCTGCAATGTCCTGCATAAGAGAATGTGCTAGTGGGTGTTGGAGATTGTGAAAGGGTAGCTAGTGGTTACGCATGTCCTGTGCGCATGTCCTGCACAATGTGCAAAGTTTACTTTTACAACTGTCCTTTTTTCCCGTTAGATTGTTGTACTTAGTTCTTCTTCTTTCTTTTGTACATAATGGTAGTGTAATACAAAATAGTTGGATATGTTCATTCCGATTTTCACTGAATCCCGTTTCACTATCATTTTCTTCACTTACAACTTGTCCAAAAATACAAAAACAATTCAATTCCCTTTGCTCCTAATGCAATGGGTATACCTGAAATCATAGGTCAGCAATAAACTTCCATCCATTCTCTTCAAGGCAAACCTCTCAACCAAAACATAGCAGCCAAATTTTCTCCACATTCCCTTGCCATCAAAAACCTCATTTCCCTCGCTTCCCTTTCGCCCCCACTAGCCCACCCCACATCTCGCTCCCGCTTCATTCTCTCCACTATTTCGATTCCCAATCCCACGCTTGTTTCTCCTGTCACTTTGTTAAAACTCCTGAACCACATCACCCCGCCAACAGCATCCTTTTGGTCAGCCATGGCTTCTGCCCCACCGACTGTAACAGCTTCACATTAAAGATTAAACAGCAGCATCTACAGCCACAGTGTTGTCTTTATTATTCATATTTTCACCGGAAAAATTTGATCCCAATGTTGCTAGGTGTCATCTCATAATAGGTTGAATATTTCACCTGTTCTTTGAGTACTGTCCCTTCCTTGATAAACATGAAAGGGCAGTACCACTTCCCCACTACTACAGGCGCGAACATTTTTGTGATGGTGGGAAGTTGAAGTCTGGGAGGCGGGCGCGGGGAGCTGTGTTAAGGCCTGGTGCTTCATTTAGCTGGAACTCCTTTGAAGTTGAGGTAAACACTTGCCAGCCTTTTCTCCTCATGATTTCTGGAGGAAACCCATCTGGGGCTACGGATTTAGAAGCAAAACCTCCGCGTTTACAGTGTCGAATCTCAAAGTGCTGATAAATGTTTCTAGGGTCCAAAGGTTGCGGTTTCAAATCAGATATAGAGGTGCAGAAACAACATGTTTTCATGTCCTCTTCCTTGGAGTTTATGTAAGCTTCCCTGAAAGCCAATATGAGCGTGGATTCATTAAGAATTGGCTAATTAAAACTCTTGCACCCTTTTTTTTAATCCAGAAAAGGTAGCATAATCCATGTTAAGGTCCTAGCTGACGCAATCTTTCCAGGTTTGTTCGGGATCTTGACTTGACTTAAAAGATAAAACAGCAAGGATATGAAGAGATAAAAAAAAGTGAAGTTGGAGATAGAGCTCTCACATACCCTTTACACTTCCCTTTTCTTTCAACATCATAGTATTGATTGGAAGATAATGGTTGATTAATAACAGGAATGAAAAGAACATGTTCCTATTAACCTGATGGTGTCTGCCCAGTTGTCTGCGAGTACAGGACCGTAAAGTTCTTGTTTTGAGGAAAAGGCAGGCCCCAACTTACTTGATCACTCTTGAACAATCCAGAACAGAAGGTAGGCACAGCTTCTTCATCTAGGATTACCAGGACACCAGAATTTGGACCCTCGGGAGGCGATGAAGAAAGAGCGGAAGGATCTCTTAGATACATGGAAAGAGGCCGTGTCACATACATTTCCTCTCACATACCTTGATCCTTGCGTTTTGAAATGAATAAAAGTTTTAGCTCAAAATCCACGTACATAAATAAAAACTTCTATAATGTGTGTGTGTGTGTGAGAGAGAGAGAGATCACTAGGATTAGTTTCTCTGGTGCCTAAAGTCAACCTAGTGAGCTCAAAATGGTTGCTTGTATCGCTAGGATTAGTTTCATGCGCCCTGGTCTTCTTTGGCGCCTAAAGTCAACCTAGTTGATTGCTTAAGATAATCTGCAACTCAATTGCATTACCAAATGCCAGGCAAGTTCCAAAGCATTTTAAATTTTAAATATAGAATGTCTAATTACCAGGAAGCTTCGGAATATGCATACATCCAGGCATCCATGTCTGTGCATGCGCGTGTGTGTGTGTATATATATATAAATGAACTCAAAATGGCTTGCTTGTCTAACTTGGACAAGTTACTCTGATCTTCTCTGGTGCCTAAAGTCAACTAGTTGACTGCTGAAGAGTGGTGGAGTTCAATATGGATTACCATGTGCTAGGTAACTTCCAAGAGCCTTTCAAGTTTTAAATATAGAATGTCCACTTACTAGGAAGCTTGAACATGAATTTTAATTATTTAGACGTGAACAAGTGTATTTGGTATTTCTTTTGTTTTTGTGATCGAGCTTTTAAAAAACAGTTTTATAAAAACATTTTAGCTACTGGTTCAAAATAAATTTTGAAATGTTTGGTTAAAGCGCTTTTGAGTTTGAGATTAATGAAAACAGTTTTATATGTTTGGTTACCAAGCTTTTATATTGTTTTTAACTTGTGAAATTACTTTAAAGGGTATGTATATATATATAATTAATATATTTTTTTATTCTCTAATCAAACTACTTGCAATTTCATTACTGAACATATATTTTTCTTCCATCGGACTGATTTGCATCTATATATTTTTTTAAAAGGTTGTTCCAAGAGCATGCCCACCTCGAATTGGGCCTAATCACAACTCTGTTGGACTTGGGTTAAGTCGGTGCAAGCCCACCCAAGTCCAACTTAAAAGCTGAAGACGTGAAACGATGCGTTGCATCGTTCATGTTTTTTCACGTGACTGATCATGGCGCTATTGTGCGCGTGAATTAATTCACTTCACGGCGACTTCAGACCGACTATGATGATGGCTTCAATGGGCGATGTCGATGGGTAGAGAAGGCTGAGGTGGTTCTTCATGTAGCGATGGCGTCGAAGATGGTGGCCGTCGGCGGCGTTGAAAGGTGTCAATGTGGAGAGAGAGAGTTATCATTTTGGAAGAGAGATTGTTGATGGTGTGCCTGGGCATGCCTGCAATCTATTTCGGTGGTCGTCGTCATCGACAATGTCCTCGCTGCTAATGGTGTCTTCACGTGTGTTTTCTTCGAATGAGCAAAACAGTGCAGAGTGTCTCCTGCATAACATGAGTTGCATGCATCAATCTTATTCCGCACAACGTGAGCAAAATCAATGAGGTTTGCTTCTTCAAAAGCATGATTTTCCTACTTTTGAAAATAAGCAATTTCAATCGGTTTTGGTGGTGGGCCTCATGCCAATTTAATTGGCTTTTTCTTTACCGAACAGGTAGCCTCTGTTTATGGTTTGAAACGGAGGTTAGAACACAACGCCATACGGACATTGAATCTCTTATTAAAGTTTTCACGCCCAAAAATCACGCATATTTCACGAATATTCTCAAAAATTTAAAGATTGAAATGTAATATTCATTTTATCATCTTCAAACTTAAAACTATTTTTTCCAGAATTTGCAGCTTAAAATGTTTCAAATTTCATAACTCTTGTTACCCATAACACATCAATTAAACAAATCAATCTTAAAATATAATTCATAACAAAATCATTCAAAATCAATTAGTTCTACTGCTAACCTATATTAATCATCAATCAATCAAACTTAAAAACATGGACTTCAAATCTGTAGAATCCTTAAATAATAGTAGTACTGGTAATAATAAGCAACAGGAACAAAAATCATGTATATCAAATTATAATTTCTCGTTCTTTGGGTTTCATCCCTTCTCGGTTTCTGGTCTCTCTCTCTCAATCCATGTAAAACGATTAAAGTTTCCCGAGCCATTAATGACCACAGCTATGCACATAAGGACAATTCTGTGTTTTTTATTCAAACTTACAAAAGTACATATGATTACTAAGAAACCGGTCCCTGGTCCGGGTCAAATGAACAACAATGGATCAAATTAATGAGATGGTAACTAAAATTAAATAAATATGATCAATTTCCCCTTTCACTCACCTACACATCTTTTTCTATGAAATAGCAATGCAAACTGAAAATACTGAAAAGAAATAACGAATAAACAGTACTAGAATCATTCCCATTTGCTTCTAATTTGATGAGTGTGCTTGAAGTCATGGGTCAGCACCAAGCTTCCATCCATTCTCCTCAACACAAACCTCTCAACCAGCGCATAGCATCCAAGTTTCTTCCAGCCACCAGTCCCTCCGACCTCCTCCACCCTCTTCACCGTAACATAACTCTCATCACCACCGACCCATCCAGCTCTTTCTTGCTCCCACTTCATTCTTTCGACGATTTCTAAACCCAGGCCCACACTTTCTTCTCCTCCAGCATTGCTAGAATTCCTAAACCACATGATCCCATCAACCACATTCCTCTCGGCAGGCTCAACTTCTCTACCAGCAACCGAAATCACTTCTCTTTGAACAACAGCATCAACAATTACAGAGTTGCCTCCACTGAGACCATTTTCACATGTAAAAATTTGCTCCCATCTCTGCTCCAGTGTCATCTCATAATACCTAGAAGCAGTCAACTGATCCTTCAGTTTTCCTTCTTTGATAAACATGAAGGGACAAGACCACTTTCCTACAACAACCGACGCAGAACTTGTTTGTGATAATGGGAAATGGAAATCTGGAAGGCGGTCACGGAGATTTCTATCAAGGCCTGGCGCTTCATTCAACTTAAAATCACGTGCAGTTGAGGTTTCCACTGTCCAACCTTCTCTCCTTAAGAATCCTGGAGGGAAGCCATCTGGAGCTGCCGATTTAGCAACATAACGACCCCAGCCTCTCCTGCGGATCTCAAATTGCTGGTGTACGTTCTTTGGATCGAAAGGCTCTGGTTCCATATCGGGGATACAACAGCCGAAACAGCATGCTGCAACGTCGTCCTCCGTCGCGTTTGTGTGTACTTCCCTGAATTAAGGCCAAATTTAATTAACAGATTCAATTAGCAAAATCATGTCCAAAAGCCCAGCAAAGAGGATTTGATTTTCTAAAACTGCATCTTCACTATATATATATATATATAAAGATCAAATAGAAACTGCAATTTGTGACTATAAGCGTACCCTTTATGCCTCCCGCGACGCTTAATTACATAGTACTGGCTGGAAGACAGTGGCTGATTAAGAACAGGAATGAAGATGAGACGGTTAATAGAAGTATGACTCATTCTGTCGTTTGCAGCACCTCCACTTGTAGTATAGCTGACTCTTAGATTCTTGTTCTGAGGGAAAGGCAGGCCTTCAACTTGATCGCTCTTGAACAAGCCAAAACAGCAAGTAGGTTGAGCTTCTTCATCTTGAATGATCAATATACCAGAATTTGGACCTTCAGGAGGAGGTGACGAGAGAGCTGAGGGATTTCTTTTGTACAAAGAAAGAGGCCTGGTCACATACATTTTTTGTAATGGTTTGGAGTGTTTCTTGAAGCATTATTTCTAGTAATACAGAAAGAGAGATGGAATATAAAAATCCGAAAAGTCAATAGCTAGCGTAGACAATTTAACAAGCAACTAGGCACGCCCCCGCGTGAAGTATTTAGAAACAATGATTTTTTTCTATTTATGTCATAATTCGGTAAAAAACTCTCTCTCTTTCAAATACCAAGGACTTAAAAATAAAGTTATTATGAAAAAACATAAAGGATAAAAAGGTTTAATTTTAGAAGTTTGGGTGTAAAGTGTGTTCTTATGCCACTTCAAATACACCACCCATTTTCAATGTTTTCTGCAAGTTGGTCCCCTGTCATCTTGTGAAAAGGGCGATGAATCTCAGATTGCTGGGTATCGATTCCGAGAGTCCAGAGGTTTTGGATCTGCTTCATTTGTAAACTGGAAGCGACGACATGTTTTACCGAGCGTCCTTCTCCCTGGAGCCAGTTGAAACCTGGAGGTGATTGGCATCGTGTGTGTGATGTATCAACGTTTCCTCTGAGCTATCTGGAACTATTGTTTTTAAAGTGATTTTAATATATATATATATATATATATATATATATATTTAAAAAAATATATTTGACATTAGTGTAGTAAAATAATTTTTTTTTTAAAATAATTTGAACTAAGAAAAATCAAATCGCAGTTACAGGATAATACACAAATCCATATCGCCGAATAACATAGTATTTATTGGAAGAAAGTTGGTGCGTAAGAACAGTAATGAAGAGGACATGGTTTTATGAATGTTGTTAAAGTTTTTTTTGAAAGTTTTTTCTTAGAAATATATAAAAATAATATATATTTTTATTTTTTAAAAATTATTTTAATATCAATAGATCAAAAACATTATTATTTTTATATAAAAATAATTTAAAAACACCAAAAAAAATAAAAAATAAAAAATGAATTTTTAAAAAATATTTTGAAATGCAATATCAAATAATCAATAGAGGGTATGAATGTCTTTGTCATTTGGTGTTTATTTTTAAATTATAGTAGATAGTTTTATGTAAAAATGATCTAAAACATTAAAAAAATTAATTTAAAAATATATATTTTTAAATAAAATAAAAAATAATGTTTTAAAAATATTTTGAAATGGAATATCAAACCGTCCCTATACGGCTAGACGTTATGAGCGTTTGGATCATGTTTTTCCACTTTTTAAAAAAATTGAAGAGTTGGGAAACACGTGTTCTCAAGCAGGCAATTTTTTTATTTCAGATAGCAAGTGATTTTGTTTTCATAAAATTAATTTCAGAAAAAATGAATTTTTTTGCGCAAGTAAATAGAAAAATAAATTCCTACATGCATTTGGAAATTGACAGGAGATATACGTATATGTGAAAGTCATGTGCTTGTTCGCTGTATGAGTTGACTATGGATTTGGTTCATTAAACAAGTCGATAGTTGTTAAAATCCACTCGTCCCTATAGAATTATTTCGCAACTTGCATGCTGAAATGAGTTGGAATTCAAATTAAATCAACCAGACGCTCTCGTATTCAATCAAATAACTCGGTCAGCTTGGCCTAACTCATTTCAAATCCAACTAGGTAAAGTGTAATATATATATATATATATATATATATATATATATATATATATATATATATATATATAATAAAGAAAAAGTGGGTCTACCAGATACGACTCTTAATGAGTTAGTTCCCATTCACTTGTTTCTGGTTTCGAGGTGTTCCGACATACCGTTTATGTGGCGTACTGTTCACATATAATTAATTATATATATATATATATATATGAAAAAAATATTAATTTAACAAACATAATTAAATTGAATTCTTTTTTATTTTAAATATTTTGGTGTTTTTAAATTATTTTGATATATAGATATCAAAAATAATTTCTTAAAAATAAAAAAATAGATTTTGAACCCGGAACAACACGCTTGGAACGGAACCGAAGCGTTCTGACCAAAATTTTTGGAACAGATTAAAATTAAAATCGAGATGAAAACGACACTGTTTTATTTTGGTTTTTTGAAAGGAACATAATGGAATTAACGAATATAATTTTGTTTCAATGGATCGGTTTCTGTAAAAATCTCGAAAGCCGTAGACGAAAAGCCTAAACCAAAACAAAGACCAGCTTCAAACGTTAAATGACCTGAAATCAAAGAATAAAAAAGAGTGTTCCAGGTTAGCATCATCCAGTCAATGAGTTTTGTCCTCGATAGTACTATTTTATTATTGGTGTCATGATGGTGGTCAAATAATATTTTTAGCGTGAAAAAATATCCGGTATCATTATTATTATATTTTATAATAAAAACTAAATAAATAACGTGGGGTTGATTTTCAATGTTTAAATTAATATAATAGATACGAGACAACTCAATATTTATAGTTTAATTAAAAAAATATACAGTATATTTTTATAGATTAGAAAATATATTAAATTAATATGGGTTAACTCGTGTTAACTTTTTAAATTTACGATTTAAATTATGGGATAAAGATAATTCTATACGAAGCAAATTAAAATAATCCATAAAATTCAATTTTTAATTAAACCAATATTGTATTATAATTTTTTTAAAAAAAATTAAAAATAAATGATCATTGAAGATTGGTGGAATTCAATATGGATTCCCAGGTGCTCGGCAACTTCCAAAGAGCATTTCAAGTTTTAAATATGGAATGTCTAATTGCTAGGAAGCTTCGGAACATGAAATTTAATTCTCTACGAGACATGAACGGTTGGATGAAGACATGGCAATCTTCCATGCAAGTCAGAAAAAAGGTTCAATGGGTTAACAGAAGTACCGGTGAACCAATCAAAACTTTGAAGAAACATAAAAACATGTTCAATCATTCTCTGATTGGCCTCGTATTCCAACATCTATCATGTATGTTTTAAGAGAAATAGAAGAAGAGTTGATATCGTTGGTTACACGCTAGCTATTACAAGGTTTAATGCAAGATTTGTCTGTCAAGAGCTTACATGCATTCATCGGAACTAGGACATGCTATTTGCGAAAGATTGAATCAGCAGAGTTAGCTGCTTGGTAATTTCCTTTCACTGTTTGATTATTTGTTTTTATTGTTAAGGCCTTTACGCTTCCCTTTTCTTTCAACCACATAGTATTGATTGGAAGATAATGGCTGATTAAGAACAGGAATGAAAAGAACACGGTTCCTATTAACCTGAAGCTGCTGCCCAGCTGTCTGCGAGTAGAGGACCGTCAAGCTCTTGTTTTGAGGAAAAGGCAGGCCCCAACTTACTTGATCACTCTTGAACGATCCAAAACAGAAGGTAGGCACAGCTTCTTCATCTAGGATTGTGGCACCCCTAGATCCCTTGCCAGTTATCTAACTGGCGTGACTAGGATCGCCACACTGTTGGGACTAATGTCCCCTATTTCCTCCATCATAAACAACAAAATACATAGATAACTACATTGTTGAAAACATCCTTATAACCATTCTATAATTTACAAAATACTCAAAATATCTAGATATTTAATTTACAAATTTGGCTCGTACCCTTTTTTTCTTTTACAAACAAAAGATATTCCTATTTTTATCAGTGACACATGAGCCTCTTTTAGCGAGAACCGGTAGCATC
Source organism: Salix exigua (assembly GCA_032356905.1). NCBI lineage: Eukaryota > Viridiplantae > Streptophyta > Magnoliopsida > Malpighiales > Salicaceae > Salix > Salix exigua. Next base: position 5,467,747 of record CM063595.1, on the reverse strand, counting down.
CTCAAACAGCTTAACCTTACCCTTGCCTGAATAAAAAAAAATACAATAACAGAATGAGCCAAAACTCAGTAAGTAGGGTGATACACGTGATATGCAATGCTATTGTGTTTCCCACATTTTCATCCATTTTTAATCCGGGTACCCTAGGTATATGCAAGTTCGTGCGAACTATCACTCGGTGATCATGTTATCACCTACTGCTCTATTACTTTCTCTCAGTGATCTCAATATCACCTACTGCTCGCAACGGCATTTTCCCTCGTTGTAGCACACAGTTAGCGGAATTATCCCTCGCTTAACGGTGTTAGTAAATAGAGCTCGCACTATGGATTCCTTGCTATTACCCATTCCACTCAATTCGATTATCAAACCGTGTCAATTCAAGACTCAATGATTTCTCTCAAATTAATTTTCCCCAATGCACGTGATGACATGCTTAATCACATTCAAACAAACTCGGTACCAATTCTTATTTCTCAAACCATAATCACGGTCCAACTCACATTCGGGATTCACCCATCGTTCACATACCAATCATGGTTCTCATAGCGGGAACACAACCTCCGCTCATTAATATTGCTCATTAATTCCATTACTATTAAGATCTACTTATTTCCATTATTATAAGAATAAATTTATTTATTTATTTATTTTGTCCAAGCTCATTTCTTTTAATCTTAGCCCATCTATTTTTAAAACCAAGCTTTTTTACTTGTAGTCCAAGTCCATTTAATTTATTCTAGGCCCATTAGCTTGATCCAAGTTTATTAACTTTATCTTAGTTCAAACTCATTTATTTTAATACAAGCCCAAATCCATTTGTTTTTATCTAAGTCCACCTTAGTTATAAGTTTAAGTCCATCTTGTTTTAACTTAAGCCCATTTAATAGAATCCATATTTTTTTTTCTTTCAAGCCCATATGTTTTAGGTTAAGTCCATGGGTTTATTTCATGTCCACATTCATCTAAATCTAAGCCCACTTAATTTTACATATATTTTTTTTTTTCAACAAAAGTATGCCTACATAACCCATACCAATTTGGCCATAATTCCTTACATATATATCTAAAAATTACGAAATTTTAAGGAGAGATATTAGACATATATATAAACAACTTTCCTTCTTTGTAGTTTTCCTAAACATTACTCTAAGATCTCGAAATAACTCATACACAATTTCGGATGGAAAATATTTTTTTTCCAGCAGGTATTTATTTGAGCAACCCACGCCATATCAGTCATAAATCCATTTATAGTTTTCTAAAAATCACAAAATTTCACAGGGATATAGTAGACATATATATCCACAACTTTCATTCTTTACACTTTTCCTAAATCGCACTCCAAGATCCAGAAATAATTCACACACCATTTCGGACAGAACATATTTTTCCAGCAGGTATCTATTTGAGCAACCCACACCATATCAGTCATAACTCCATGTATAGTTTTCTAAAAATCACGAAATTTCACAGGGATGTAGTAGACATATATATACACAACTTTCATGCTTTGCATTTTTCCTAAAACTCACTCCAAGACCCCTAAATAATTCACTCCAGTTTCGGGTTTTCCATCCCTAAAAGAAATTCAGACCAAGCATACTTTTCATCATACATGCTTAACCATCCATCATCAAACATCAAGAGTAAAAATAATTACAAAACCATCATAATCACATTTGACATTAATTAAACAACTCATAAAAATGGAAAGCATAAACAAACAAAAATATAAAGAAACCTACTTACTTTAGATTAAGTTTCCCTAAAATCTTTTAGCTTTTTCCTTGCTTTTCCCTTCTTCTTCTTCCCTTTTTCCCTTCTCTTTCACTCTTTTTTTTTTTTTTGTAAAATTTCGGGATGCATAACAAAAATGCCTCCCTCTCCCCCATGTTTACTTTACTTGAACATCTTTTCCATTTAATGCTTATGCCATGTGTCAATGAGTTATGGTGAAATGCAAAGTTAAATTAGGCTTAATTTTTTATGGATTTCAAGGCAATTCATTTGGTTAGGTTTTATGAATTTTATTATTATTATTATTTTTGGCTATCATCATTTTATATACTATACTTTATACTTATTACATATACAAAGGATTTACTAATTAATTCTCCTAAAATTATTTTTCCTAAACATTTACGTACATTAATTAATCCCAGCAATCACGTACATAAACGCCAATTACGCACATACCATATATTCTAGTATATATTTTTACCAGGTTACAGATTATCACGTACGTACCCTATATACTATATACATACGTACGAATATAATTATCCCGATCAGTACACTTATACGATTACAAATTTTACGTTAGTTACAAGGATTACCAGTACACCAGAATTTGGACCCTCGGGAGGCGATGAAGAAAGAGCGGAAGGATCTCTTAGATACATGGAAAGAGGCCGTGTCACATACATTTCCTCTCAAGCTTTTTTTTGGCTCCAATGGGACCTACCTTGATCCTTGCATGCGTTTTGAAATGAATAAAAAGTTTTGAAGATTGCTTAAGATAATCTGCAGCTCAATTGCATTACCAAATGCCAGGCAAGCTCCAAAGCATTTTAAATTTTAAATATAGAATGTCTAATTACCAGGAAGCTTCGGAATATGCATACATCCAGGCATCCATGTCTGTGCATGCGTGTATATATATATATAAATGAACTCCAAATGGCTTGCTTGTCTAACTTGGACAAGTTACTCTGATCTTCTCTGGTGCCTAAAGTCAACTAGTTGACTGCTGAAGATTAGTGGAATTCAATATGGATTACCATGCATGTGTTCGGTAACTTCCAAGAGCATTTCAAGTTTTAAATATAGAATGTCCAATTACTAGGAAGCTTCGGAACATGAATTTTAATTCTTTTGTTTGGTATTGATTTTGTTTTTGTGATTGAGGTTTAAAAAAATAGTTTTATAAAAAGCACTATAGTTGCGGTTCAAAATAAATTTTGAAGTATTTGGTTAAACTGCTTTTGAATTTGAGATTAATTAAAAGCAGTTTCATGCGTTTGGTTACCAAGATTTACATATTGCTTTTTAACTTGTGAAATTACTTTAAAGTGTGTGTGTATGTGTATATATATATACATGTATATAGTTAAAATTGATTTTAAGTTTGAAATTAATGAAAAACAGTTTCATGTGTTTGGTTGCCAAGTTTTATATATTGTTTTTTAACTTGTGAAATTACTTTAAATGATATATTTATATATACATACATAGATAGATATAGATATATATAAGTTGTTTTTTAGATTTTGTAGATTAATAATCATAAAATTAAAATATAATTAATAACTCATGAAAAAAAAAATTATTCTCCCATCAAACTACTTGTAATTTCATCATGAACAAATATTTCTCTTCTATCAGGATTGATCTATATCTACACTTTTTTTAAAAATATATTTTTTTAAAAATATTTTTTTAAGAAAGGGTTGGGCCGAAAGCAGACCCGGCCAAATCGGGCTTAAACCCACCTCTATTGGACTTGGGCCAAGTCGAGTGCAGGTCCACCCCAAGTCTAGGTTAGAAGCTAAAGACATGAAACGATGCGCTCCACTTTTCACGTGACAGTGCAACGCCTAGTGTGCACGTGAATTAATTCACGTGCATAGTAGCTTTCGACCGACCATGTTGATAGCTTCAATAGCCGATGTCGGTGGGTAGAGGAGGGCGAGGTGATTCTTCCTGTTGTGGTGGTAGCGTCGGAGATGGTGGTCGGCGATAGTGTTGGAAGGTCCCGATATGGAGAGAGAGTTGTCGTTGTGGATAGAGGGAGAGAGAGAGTTGCCGCTATGGAGAGAGACCATCGATGGGGTGCCTAATATGCATGCGATCGATTTCGGTGGTCAAGGTTGTAGACGTTGTGCCTGCTTCTAAAGGTGTCTTCAGGTGTGTTTTCATCGAATGAGCAAAACAATGCAGAGTGTCTCCTACATAATGTGAGTAGCATGCATCAATCCTCTTCTGCACAACACGAGCAAAACCTACGAGGTTTGCTTCTTAAAAAAAGCATGATTTTCTTGCTTTTAAAAATAAGTAGTTTTAATTGGTTTTGGTGGTGGGTACCATGCCAATTTTATTGCCTTTTTTCTTTACCAAACGGTAGCTTCTTCTTATGGTTTGAAACGAAGGTTGGAACGTGATGCCAAACAGGGGCTGAATCTCTTATTAAAGTTGTCACACCCAAAAAACACGCATATTCATGAATATTCTCAAAAAATTTAAAGATTGAAATGTAACATTCATTTTATCATCTTCAAACTTAAAACTATTTTTCCCCAGAATTTGCAGCAAAAAATGTTTCAAATTTCATAACTCTTCTTACCCGTAACACATCAATTAAACAAATCAATCTTAAAATATAATTCATAACAAAATCAATTAGTTCTAATGTTAACCTAGATTAATCATCAATCAATCAAACTTAAAAACATGGACTTCAAATCTTTAGAATCCTTAAATAATAGTGGTGGTGGTAATAATAAGCAACAGAAACAAAAATCATGTATATCAAATTATAATTTCTCCTTCTTTCGGTTGCATCCCTTCTCGGTTTGTGGTCTCTCTCTCTCTCTCTCTATCAATTCATGTAAAACAACTAAAGTTTCCCCATGCACATAAGGACAATTCTGTGTTTTTTCTCAATTCTCTCTGAAGCTAGCATTATAAGGAGCTAGTCCATTAATGACCACAGCCATGCACATAAGGACAATTCTGTGTTTTTTATTCAAACTTACAAAAGTACATATGATTACTAAGAAACCGGTCCCTGGTCCGGGTCAAATGAACAACAATGGATCAAATTAATGAGATGGTAACTAAAATTAAAATTAAATATATATGATCCATTTCCTCTTTCACTCACCTACACATCTTTTTCTCTGAAATAGCAATGCAAACTGAAAAATACTGAAAGGAAATAACGAATAATCAGTGCTAAGATCATTCCCACTTGCTCCTAATTTGATGAGTGTGCTTGAAGTCATGGGTCAGCACCAAGCTTCCATCCATTCTCCTCAACACAAACCTCTCAACCAGCACATAGCATCCAAGTTTCTTCCAGCCACCAGTCCCTCCGACCTCCTCCACCCTCTTCACCGTAACATAACTCTCATCACCACCGACCCATCCAGCTCTTTCTTGCTCCCACTTCATTCTTTCGACGATTTCTAAACCCAGGCCCACACTTTCTTCTCCTCCAGCATTGCTAGAATTCCTAAACCACATGATCCCATCAACCACATTCCTCTCGGCAGGCTCAACTTCTCTACCAGCAACAGCAATCACTTCTCTTTGAACAACAGCGTCAACAATTACAGAGTTGCCTCCACTGAGACCATTTTCACATGTAAAAATTTGCTCCCATCTCTGCTCCAGTGTCATCTCATAATACCTAGAAGCAGTCAACTGATCCTTCAGTTTTCCTTCTTTGATAAACATGAAGGGACAATACCACTTTCCTACAACAACCGACGCAGAACTTGCTTGTGATAATGGGAAATGGAAATCTGGAAGGCGGTCACGGAGATTTCTATCAAGGCCTGGCGCTTCATTCAACTTAAAATCACGTGCAGTTGAGGTTTCCACTGTCCAACCTTTTCTCCTTAAGAATCCTGGAGGGAAGCCATCTGGAGCTGCCGATTTAGCAACATAGCCACCCCATCCTCTCTTGCGAATCTCAAATTGCTGGTGTACGTGCTTTGGATCGAAAGGCTCTGGTTCCATATCGGGGATACAGCAGCCGAAACAGCATGCTGCAACGTCGTCCTCCGTCGCGTTTGTGTGTACTTTCCTGAATTAAGGCCAAATTTAATTTACAAATTCAATTAGCAAAGTTATGTCCAAAAGCCCAACAAAGAGGATTTGATTTTCTAAAACTGCATCTTCACTTAATATATATATTTAAAGAACATATAGAAACTGCAATTTGTGACTATAAACGTACCCTTTATGCCTCCCGCGACGCTCAATTACATAGTACTGGTTGGAAGACAGTGGCTGATTAATAACAGGAATGAAGATAACACGGTTAATAGAAGTACTCTGTCCAGTACTATAGCTGACTCTTAGATTCTTGTTCTGAGGGAAAGGCAGGCCTTCAACTTGATCGCTCTTGAACAAGCCAAAACAGCAAGTAGGTTGAGCTTCTTCATCTTGAATGATCAATATACCAGAATTTGGACCTTCAGGAGGAGGTGACGAGAGAGCTGAGGGATTTCTTTTGTACAAAGAAAGAGGCCTAGTCACATACATGTTTTGGAATGGCCTGGAGTGTTTCCTAGAGCTTTATTTATAGTAATACAGAAAGAGAGATGGAATATAAAAATCTGAAAAGTCAATAGCGTAGGCAATTTAACAAGCAACTAGGCACGCCCCCGCGTCAAGTAATTTGAGGCAATTGGCTGCAATGTTGCATGAAAAGGACAGCCGTAAGGAAAAAAAAGGGTTCAGGTACTAAAATAAAAATGACACTACTCTATTACAGGTGCATTGAGTTTGTGAACAGTGTTGACATTGTTTTAACACATCTTTGCATTTTAGACAATGCCTGGAGTATGATGATAATTATTTTTTTCCCTCTAAAATATATATTAAAATAAAATTTGTAATATTAGCTTATCAAAATAATTTTAAATACTAAAAAAATAAGTTTTAATAAGAAAACAAATCAAAGTTCAACGTAAAAGATGCGTAATAGCAGTGGTTATAAAAATCCTAGATGAGGAAAGGTAGAACAAGGTTCTGTGATGTTGACTATATTGAATGATACAGGTGTAGACAAGTGACATTCTCCGCCCTTCTCTACAAGTTTCAGAACATGTTGAGTGTTCCACATGAACGCGAGAAGGATAAGGATAAGGATTATTTCAGAGTGTGGTGAATTTTATTCAGAAAAATATTAAAATAATATATATTTTTTTAAATATAAATTATGGACCAGACCTATAAAAAGTAGATTGAAATAATCCATGAACGCGCTGAATCTCAGATTGCTGGGTATCGATTCCGAGAGTCCAAAGGTTTTGGATCTGCTTCGTTTGTAAACTGGAAGCGACGACATGTTTTACCGAGCGTCCTTCTCCCTGGAGCCAGTTGAAACCTGGAGGTGATTAGCATCGTGTCTGTGATGTATCAACGTTTCCTCTGAGCTATCTGGAATTATTGTTTTTAAAGTGATTTTAATATATATATATATATATATATATATATATATATATTAAGAAAAATATATTTGACATTAGTATATTAAAATAATTTTAAAAAATAAAAACAAAATAATTTGAACTAAGAAAAATCAAATCGCAGTTACAGGATAATGCACAAATCCATATCGCCGAATAACATAGTATTTATTGGAAGAAAGTTGGTGCGTAAGAACAGTAATGAAGAGGACATGGTTTTATGAATGTTTTTAAAGTTTTTTTTGAAAGTTTTTTCTTAGAAATATATAAAAATAATATATTTTTTTTTATTTTTTAAAAATTATTTTAATATCAATAGATCAAAAACATTATTATTTTTATATAAAAATAGTTTAAAAACACCAAAAAAATGGAAATAAAAAATAAAAAATGAATTTTCTTAAAATATTTTGAAATCCAATATTTTTTTTTTGAAATTATAGTAGATATTTTTATGTAAAAATGATTTAAAACATTAAAAAAAATTTAAAAAAATATATTTTTAAATAAAATAAAAAATAAAAAATAATTTTTTAAAAATATTTTGAAATACAATATCAAATAGTCCCTATACAGCTACGTTATGAATGTCTTGTCACTTGGTGTTTTATTTTTTTGAAATTATGGTAGATATTTTTAAAAATATATATTAAATAATTTAAAAATATGAAGAAAAAAAAATTGACCTGAAAAACAAACACGATATTAGGAGACAAGTTCATTTTTTCTTATCTTCTCGTCAAATTAATTTAATTAATTACACTCGGGATAAATAGTAAGGTTTGGAACATTATTAATCATATTAACCTCTAAATTAAAGAGGATTTAATTCCATTTAGTGCTTAAATTATGATTTCAAGATTACCATTTAATTTTACCTGTCAAATCTTGTCCCCTGAGTTTATTTTTCAGTGATATCATAAAAACTCTGTCTATCTCAATGTCACAGGAGCATTTGAATTGGATGCAATTTCCTTGCAAGGTGAAGAGAACAGCGAGAAAGGACACGGCGGATCACGGTGACTTCTTTTCTCCGTGGAGGAGATCAGCACACAGGAGACGGGGGCTTGAGCATAGGTGGCCGCCACTCGCCGGATGACATTGCGCAAGGTGGACTGACTAGAGTCCTGAACCTGAGTAGTTTTATACTGTCATGGAGAGGCGGCGGAGTATATGGTGGCTCATCGGAAAATAATATTTCTCCTCGGATGTCATTCTCTTTTCCTCTCTTTTTTTCCTTATCGTTTCAAACAAGTTTTTTATTAATTTTTTTTATATATATATATATTTGAGCGTTTGGATCATGTTTTTCCACTTTTAAAAAAATTTGAAGAGTTGGGAAACGTGTGTTCTCAAGCAGACAATTTTTTATTTCAGATGGCAAGTGATTTTGTTTTCATAAAATAAAATTCTGAAAAAAAATGAATTTTTTTGCGCAAGTAAATAGAAAAATAAATTCCTACATGCATTTGGAAATTGACAGGAGATATACGTATATGTGAAAGTCATGTGCTTGCTCGCTGTATGAGTTGGCTATGGATTTGGTTCATTAAACAAGTCGATAGTTGTTAAAATCCACTCGTCCCTATAGAATTATTTCGCAACTTGAATGCTGAAATGAGTTGGAATTCAAATTAAATCAACCAGACGCTCTCGTATTCAATCAAATAACTTGGTCAGCTTGGCCTAACTCATTTCAAATCCAACTAGGTCAAGTGTAATATATATATATATATATATATAAAGAAAAAAAGTGGGTCTACCAGATACGACCCTTAATGAGTTAGACTTCGAATGGGGTCAGTCCATGGTAACGTCAACCACTCAGGAAACAGTGGAACATGCCATGACAAAACAACAGCCTATAAAGTGTCTTTTTTTAGTATGGTTACTGTTTTTTTTGAAGTATTTTTTTGTTTAAAATATGTTTTTTTTTAAAAAAAAAAATCAACTTCTTTAACAAATAATACCAAGCAGTACCGAAATAGATGTTTTGTCCAATGGACCGGTTTCTGTAAAAATCTCGAAAGCCGTAGACGAAAAGCCTAAACCAAAACAAAGACCAGCTTCAAACGTTAAATGACCTGATATCAAAGAATAAAAAAGAGTGTACCAGGTTAGCATCACCCAGTCAATGAGTTTTGTCCTCGATAGTACTATTTTGTTATTGGTGTCATGATGGTGGTCACATAATATTTTTAGCGTGAAAAAATTCCGGTATCATTATTATTGTATTTTATAATAAAAACTAAATAAATAACGTGGGGTTGATTTTCAATTTTTAAATTAATATAATAGATACGAGACAACTCAATATTTATAGTTTAATTAAAAAAAATACAGTATATTTTTATAGATTAGAAAATATATTAAATTAATATGGGTTAACTGGTGTTAACTTTTTAAATTTATGATTTAAATTATGGGATAAAGATAATTCTATACGAAGCAAATTAAAATAATCCATAAATTCAATTCCTAATTAAACCAATATTGTACTATAATTCTTTTTTAAAAAATTAAAAATAAATGATCATTGAAGATTGGTGGAATTCAATATGGATTCCCAGGTGCTCGGCAACTTCCAGAGAGCATTTCAAGTTTTAAATATAGAATGTCTAATTGCTAGGAAGCTTCGGAACGTGAAATTTAATTCTCTACGAGACATGAACGGTTGGATGAAGACATGGCAATCTTCCATGCAAGTCAGAAAAAAGGTTCAATGGGTTAACAGAAGTACCGGTGAACCAATCAAAACTTTGAAGAAACATAAAAACATGTTCAATCATTCTCTGATTGGCCTCGTATTCCAACATCTATCATGTATGTTTTAAGAGAAATAGAAGAAGAGTTGATATCGTTGGTTACACGCTAGCTATTACAAGGTTTAATGCAAGATTTGTCTGCCAAGAGCTTACATGCATTCATCGGAACTAGGACATGCTATTTGCGATAGATTGAATCAGCAGAGTTAGCTGCTTGGTAATTTCCTTTCACTGTTTGATTATTTGTTTTTATTGTTAAGGCCTTCAATTTTTTGGACGTTGCAGATAATTTTGTATTCACATCAGTCCACTCACTGAAAAATTGATTCATTCTTTGAAACGATAATTCTCATTTCTCTCTGAAGCTAGCATTATACGGAGCTGGTCCATTAATGACCACAGGCAGCTATGCACATAAGGACAATTCTGTGTTTTTTATTCAAACTTGCAAAAGTACATATGATTACTAAGAAACCGGTCCCTGGTCCGGGTCAAATGAACAACAGTGGATCAGATAAATGAGATGGTAACTAAAATTAAAATTAAATAAATATGATCAATTTCCTCTTTCACTCACCTACACATCTTTTTCTCTGAAATAGCAATGCAAACTGAAAATACTGAAAGGAAATAACGAATAAAGAGTTCTAAGATCATTCCCACTTGCTCCTAATTTGATGAGTGTGCTTGAAGTCATGGGTCAGCACCAAGCTTCCATCCATTCTCCTCAACACAAACCTCTCAACCAGCACATAGCATCCAAGTTTCTTCCAGCCACCAGTCCCTCCGACCTCCTCCACCCTCTTCACCGTAACATAACTCTCAGCACCACCGACCCATCCAGCTCTTTCTTGCTCCCACTTCATTCTTTCGACGATTTCTAAACCCAGGCCTACACTTTCTTCTCCTCCAGCATTGCTAGAACTCCTAAACCACATGATCCCATCAACCACATTCCTCTCGGCAGGCTCAACTTCTCTACCAGCAACCGAAATCACTTCTCTTTGAACAACAGCGTCAACAATTACAGAGTTGCCTCCACTGAGACCATTTTCACATGCAAAAATTTGCTCCCATCTCTGCTCCAGTGTCATCTCATAATACCTAGAAGCAGTCAACTGATCCTTCAGTTTTCCTTCTTTGATAAACATGAAAGGACAATACCACTTTCCTACAACAACCGACGCAGAACTTGTTTGTGATAATGGGAAATGGAAATCTGGAAGGCGGTCGCGGAGATTTCTATCAAGGCCTGGCGCTTCATTCAACTTAAAATCACGAGCAGTTGAGGTTGCCACTCTCCAACCTTTTCTCCTTGAGAATCCTGGAGGGAAGCCATCTGGAGCTGCCGATTTAGCAACATAACCACCCCAGCCTCTCTTGCGAATCTCAAATTGCTGGTGTACGTCCTTTGGATCGAAAGGCACTGGTTCCATATCGGGGATACAGCAGCCGAAACAGCATGTTGCAACGTCGTCCTCTGTCGCGTTTGTGTGTACTTTCCTGAATTAAGGCCAAATTTATTTAATATACAGATTGAATTAGCAAAATCATATCTGTAATGTCCAAAAGCCCAACAAAGAGGATTTGATTTTCTAAAACTGCATCTTCACTTATATATATAAAGATCAAATAGAAACTGCAATTTGTGACTATAAACGTACCCTTTATATCTCCCGCGACGATCAATTACATAGTACTGGTTGGAAGACAGTGGCTGATTAAGAACAGGAATGAAGATGACACGGTTAATAGAAGTATCATTCGGTCTATCGGTTCCTCCACTTGTAGTATAGCTGACTCTTAGATTCTTGTTCTGAGGGAAAGGCAGGTCTTCAACTTGATCGCTCTTGAACAAGCCAAAACAGCAAGTAGGTTGAGCTTCTTCATCTTGAATGATCAATATACCAGAATTTGGACCTTCAGGAGGAGGCGACGAGAGAGCTGAAGGATTTCTTTTGTACAACGAAAGAGGCCTGGTCACATACATTTTTTTGTAATGGTTTGGAGTGTTTCTTGAAGCATTATTTATAGTAATACAGAGAGAGAGATGGGAGATAAAAATCTGAAAAGTCAATAGCTAGGGTAGACAATTTGGACAAGTAACTAGGCACGCCCCCGCGTCAAGTATTTCTTATATTTTTGTATAAAAATAATAATAATATCTAGATAATGCAAAGATGTTTTTAATAAATAGTTAAAAAATTAAGTATACAAGTCATACCACTGAAAAATAAGTTGATTTTTTAATTAAATAATAATAATATAAAGATATTATTTGGATAATTATGTTTTTTTTTGAAAAAAAACATGATACCTTGAAAAAAGTAATGGGAATAAAAATCTAGATAAAAAAATTGAATCGGTTCAACAAACATGAAAAAATATAATTGAAAAAATTTAGCTGCATAAAGGATGAAAAATAAAAAATAATAATGAAAACAATTATTATTCAAATAATTTTATCAGATGGAACCCGTGAACAACAACATCAGCTAATTTTATGGCCAAAATATGTGAAAAATAATGATTTTCTCTTTTTATGTCATAATTCAGTAAAACTTTCTCTCTTCTTCAAAAACCAAGGATTTAAAAATAAAGTTTTGTATTAAAACTGAATTTAAAAAACATAAGGAACAAAAAATGTTTGCTTTTGAAAGTTTGGGTCTAAAGTATGTTTTTTACGCCAACTTCAAACGCACCACCTATTTTCAATGTTTGTTGTAAATTGGTCCCCTATTTTTCAATTGTTTTCCTATCCAGTAAATTTGAGGCAATTGGGTGTAATGTTGCATAAAAAGGACACAACCGTAAGGAAAAAAAAGTTCAAAGATTAAAATAAAAATGACACTACTCTATTATATGGTGCATTGTGAGTGTGTGAACAGTGTTTACATTGTTTAAAAACATCTTTGCATTCCGGACAATACTTGGAGTATAATGACAATTATTTTTCAAAGTTTTTTTTCTCAAAAATATATTTAAATAATATATTTTTAAAAAATATTTGTAATATTAGTCTATCAAAATAATTTAAAATATACAAAAAATAAATTTTAATAAAAAAACAAATAATGTTCTGTGATGCTGATACTTGGTTAAACCAACAGTGCAGGTTTGAATTTTCAAATGTTGACTGTTTCGGAAATACTAGGTACAGTCTAAATTGAATAATGTAGACCAGTTACAAGTTTCAGAACATATTGAATGTCCCAGATGAATAAGATAAGACTTGGTTAGGAATATGGTGAATTTTATTTAGAAAAATATTATAATGATATTTTTATATTTTAAAATATTATTTTTAATATTTGTATGTTAAAATTATCTAAAAACATTAAAAAAATAATTTAAAATAAAAAAATTAAATATTTTAAAAATCATTTAGGAAACAAGCAGGGTAGTCCTCCGCCATACTCGACCATGATTTAAAATCTCTTGACAAACATAAAGCACGCGGCATTTTGTTTATAAAAACATGGGAAAAAGTTGACCAAGTCAGGACTGCACAGTTAATTAGTTTGGTAATCGATAGTACTATATTATTATTGTGGTCAAATAATCTTTTAGCGTGAAAAAAATATCTAGATATATTTTATAGAATAAAGTAAGTAAATCACGTGGGGTTGATTCAAAATGTTTAAATCATGTAATAGATGTGAGAACTGAATATTTATTGAAAATATAGTTTAACTACAACAAATTAATATAGTATATTTTTTAAAAAAATATTAAAATTAAAATATATTGAATCAATTTTTGTCAACTCATGTTAACCAGCTACATGACTTGAATTATAAGACTAGAATATCCTATACAAGCAAATTGAAACAATTCATGAGACTCGATTACTAATCAAATCAATATCAAATAAATAAATAAAATAATTTGAGTCAGCTCGAATTAACATGTTAAATCATGACTTGTGTTATGTAACTTAGATAACCATATATAAAACAAATCCAAACAAATTATGAAGTTTAATTCTCAATCAATCTAATATTGAATTATAAAAGATAAAAAAATAATTAACAAAAAGATAAAAAAAAAACCCCTCATGTTAACCTCTAAAACTCATAATCATATAATAAAATACAGGATAGCCTCATATAAAAAATATATAAAGAATGATTCAAAGCAACAAAGATAAAATAAAAAAAACTTTTAAGAAATTAAGTTAACTTGAAATCGAGACCATGAGATCAAAATAGACAAATTTAATATTGAAATATTTTTTTTTAAATAAGTGAACCCTGATTATATCCCCAAACTCATGACCCCAATAATAAAATTAAGATAATTTTATAAAAAATACAACACTCATTTCAAAATCAATGAAGTGATAGAAGATAAAATCAAGAAATAATAATATATAAAAATCCGAGTTAACCCTAGAATTCATGAATTCAGATCAAGATAAATAAATTTTATATTGAAAAAAACTAGATCTAAAAATAAAAAATTCGGAAAACAATTCTTGCACGAGCCATGGAAATGAAATGTTCGGTCGAATCTCATCTCTATTCAAATTACAAAAAGAGTTTATAGTTTGAACTAGTATTCAACGTATCCCCGGTAACTTGTATTCGTGGTAGCAGTGATTATAGACAGAGAAAGAAAAAAGGGTTCCTGAAATTCGCACATTTGTAAATTTCGGGACCAAAATTAATTCGCATTTTAACTCTAGCCTATCGTCTTTCATATCGTTAAGTTTGACTACCGCTATATCATAATAAAAACCTTCATGACTTTTACAGTCCTAAAACAACTCCTTTTTTTTTTTTTTTTTTTACTGAGGCTCTTTTTTAATAAAAAAAAATGCACGTGCACTGAGGTACATAACGAAATATTTATATATATATATATTTTATATATATAGTATAAACTCTAAGTTTAACTCGATGAGATAATTACAGAATCCAGGAAAGACGTGACATCACGCATGGAAATACACAAGCGAGAATTAAGATTTGGTCTAATTAGGAATTAATTAACCACAGGGGTTTGGCCAGAAGGTCTTAATCTTGCTTCTTTGAACTTGGATGCTGCCTGAAAATCCATCTCCAGCTCTTGAAACTTTTTCTGCTCCTTTTGATGCCCCTGTCAAAGTCGCCGCCTCCCATGCTCCCAAAAGCAGAGTTTGAGTCCGACAAAGAGACCATTTTTACAGCAGGTAAATCTGCTTTAGACTCCGATGGGAAATCAAACTTCAAGTCAATGAAGCCTGAATCATCCACGGTAGTAAAATTACCCTCTTTGACGGAAAACACGCGTCTAGCATGGGCTCCGTCGTGGCCAGAACCAGGCCTTTCAGGCTCTAAAGCAGTACCAGTAGTATCTCTCTTTTCACCATCAAATCCACTTTTTCTTGGCTCCGATTCACCGAATCCACTTTTTCTATCAGGATCAAAAAGCAGGCCACCATTGACGCCTGAATTCCTGGCAGCTGAAATTGAACTTCTGGCAGCTGAAATCGAACTTCTGGCACCTGAGAAGGTACCGTCTTCCGAACCAAAAAAACCACCGCCTCTGAAACTGCAAAGAGACCTGCACCTAGACACACCCATGTAATCAACAACCCACAAATCACTTTTCTCCTCGAAACCCGCAACGCCACTTCTATCGCAACCCTTTCCTCTTTTCCTACTGAACAGTCTCCCAATCCCCCAAAACCCATTTTTCCGCTTGATCTCAACGCAGCTACTACTGCTCCTCTTGAGCGAGAAATTAAGTCCATCTCCTTTCTGATCTCCGCTAGAGCTTTTAGGCTTAGCAGTGCTATTATCAGAATGTAAAGCTAGATCATTTTTCTGATTTTCATTTTCTATCAAAAATGAAACGCGACCAACACTGCCTACCTCAACAGTGCATGAATTACGATTGGAAGAGATCCCCGAGCAAGAGCAAGAAGAGAGCCTTTGCTCTCCACAATCTGAACACACCAGATTGACCAAGCGGTCTTTAAGACAATAAGCACAGATACCAACTGGAGACGATGATGGGTGTTTGCTGCATGGAAGAAGATCTGATGATGCACAGTGATCTTGACCAAACAAATCCTTGCTGCACATCTCCACTGCTTTGCCTCTTTCTTTCATTGCTTTTGATGAAGTACTTCTCAAAAGATTTGTCTTCTTAGCTTGTCAAGAGCTAGCTAGTGTGTTAAAAGAGGAGCTCGGAAGAGGCAGCTAGAGAGACATGAGCGACCGAAAAGGAGGGGAGTTGTGTTTTTTCAAGTTGCGAAGGTACATTGATGACATTTAGTGTAATAGAGATAGAAACATAGACTAATATAGAGGCGTCACCTTTACGTTATCTTTCCACAGACGGCACCCAAACAGGGAGGGAAGGAAAAAGGGGTGATGAAAGAAACAACCAGGTTCCTGAAGGTATGATTGTGTAGGGAAGTGAGTGCAACCACAGTGAGCTAACAGTCACTTCAATTCTCTAGCAACGCTACAGATACAGCAATTTTTTTTTTTTTTGAGATTAAACTCTATTATTTCAATAAAAAACATATTTTATGAATCATCTATTAAGATCCTAATTGATCTAAGTTTTTTTTTAAAAAAAATATTTTGATTTTAATTTGAGATGGCTTTACAAATTATAAATTTGTTGTCATCATGTCAAACCCCTTTATACAATTTTGTTGTTTCTATTTTTTTTTAATAAAAAAAGAGACAATATTATAGTTTATATCTTGTAATGATAAGTAATTAATTAGTTAGTTTATATTTATTTTTATTATGATTAAATTATCCTTCCATCCTTTGAACACTGACAGCCCACTAATTTCTAGTCGTTTTGTTAGAAAAAAGAGAGAAAGAAGTAGATACCCAATTCACAGGTATACAAATCTCACTCTTATGATAGGAAAAAGACAAAAAGCAAGCATTTCTCAAGTCAAGAAAAAGAGAGTAGTAGATTCATGTGGCATAAATCCATCAACCAGTCACGGTGTGCATTATCAAGATTTTGCCACTCTTGGGTGCTGACTTTGTACACAAAATGACATGAATTCCTTTCTCAAGTACCGATCGTTTCATCTCTCTTTTTTCTCCATTGCTGGGTTTATGAAAGGAACCCCTCAATTTTTTCATGATGATAAAAAAAAATTAAAAAAGTCGAGGCAAGCTTTAGAGGCAGCCCATTAATACAGGCACAAAAAATAGACGTGGAGTATTAGTTGCCCACTTTCTTAATTTTACACTATTTTTACAAATACGCCCTTTACGAGCAAAATGGACATGCTAAACAAAGAGTTAAATTATATATATATATATATATTATTTTATTTTTTTCAATATTCATTGACATGCTATTGCCAAGTAAAATTTTATTTTATCAATTCTCTTATATAAATGTTATTTCTACATGTTCTGGAAAAAATAAATAAAAAACTATTCACTGTAATACCATGATTTTGTGTTTCAATTTTTGTTTTTATTTTTATATATTGTGTTGATATAAAAATTATTTTTTAAAAAGACAAGATAAATAAAATATTATTTTAATATACTTATAAATAAAAACATTTTAAAGAATAATTCTTACCAAGCCTATAATTAACCACCTTCTATGTCGTTTTCTCACTGAACTTGGCCACGTGTCCAGCCGACAAATCTATTGCTTGTTCCCACCTCAAGACTTAAGACTACCGCGCTGTCTAAAAAGTTGACTATTGGGCATTGGGTGATATGGTTGGATTCTGTGGCAACGATGTTGAAGAGATGTATAATAATCATACTATTTTGAGGCATGCTGGATGCAATCAAGGAACTGCGATGACGATGAACACAGACGGGCCACTTTTTGTGACTCCCTTTACTTTCAGTGCAGGATTGCTTCTTAGAATATATATTTTTAAAAAATATTTTTAATATTTGTATATCAAAATGATTAAAAATTCAAAAAATAATATTCAAAAACAATTACCAACAGTGATAGAGTCATGGGAGATTTCATATTCTGTCACTGAGGATATATGTAAAGAGCTCATGTGTTCAGCAACTATTGCCGTGGAAAATTATAAGTTTTTACTTTAAAAGCTAGCTAGCGTTGCATTTCGAATTTAATGTCATGTTTAAGAGATTATTTTTTAAAATAATTCTGATATCAATATTTAAAAATAATCTAAAAACACTATTTTTTATTTAAAATAAAAAATATTTTTTTTCAAAAACAAATAATTACTTAAATTACAGTCATGGTGGCTTCAAGTAGAAAAACTCCCATCTTGGTGATCGAAATCCTCTCCTCTAACCCACAGTTTAGTTCAATCTCAATCATTTCAAAGTCCAGCTGGAGAAGGTGGTAACCAGTAACCACATTCCTCAACGCTATAACTTCAGATGCATCATTGGGTAACTTGATGGCGTAATATTATTAATTTATTATACGTTATTTTGAATTACGAATCATTTTTGAAAAATAAGTATCGAGTACATGAAAATCTTGTTGTTAATAATTGTTAGGCTTGGACAGCTAGGGCTGTAAGTAAGTCGAGTCAAACTAACCATCGACGAGCCAAGCTTGACTGAACTCAAGATCTGCCCATTTATACTGCGAGTTTTAAAAATAGACTCGTCCACGCTTATTTTATTTCCACAAACGAGTTTGAAAGGAGTCCTTGACCAGCGAGGTTGCAAGAGACTCGTGGGATTCATTTAAAACCCTAATCATATATTACAATACAGGAATATCGAATCAAACTTGTGTAGCCATTGGGTTAAGAAATTAAAATAAAAACATTGTATTTGGTTAAGAACTATACCTAGGATGATTGAATTTTATGAAAGAGGCATGCATGTCGGTTTGAACTACGAGTTGATATCCAAACCACATGTTTGACTGCCTGTTAAAGAACTCGAGACTGGGCATGATTTCTTACAGCTAGCTGTGTTGAACAGACAAAACTAATCATAATATATAATAAATATCTTGAACAAATAATTGCTGTGGTAGTTGTGACTCTTCATAAGAGTGCCAAGAACACCTGTAATGATATCACATTTTTTCTTGTTCCTTCTAAAAATGATCTTTTCTTTGTCTGTTCCGAGAGACATTCGAGCAGTTGATGTCCTCGTTTTCCTTTTTCCAGCCCTGTGGCAAACTTGCCAAGATGCTTTTTTGCCCGCGTTGAAAAGTAAAGTAACATCATATAGGCATGCACCATGGAATTTATGCCCCCCTCCCCCCTCGACGAGGCTAGCTTTAACCCGAACGGATTGAAACTGTCAGAGTTTTCGTGGCAAATTATTTGAGATTGTCTTATGATCTTCTGCTGGCTATAATTTCAGTGGGATCCAACAATAATTTATGATATGCTGGTCCTGCATCGAAGGGAGGAGATCAGTCGTTCGGAGAGGATGTCGATTGATGTGATACTGGATAGTTCATTAAATTTTAATGTATGAGGTTAACTTGGGAGGTGTATTTTAAAAATGATTTTTTATATAAACAACTATTTGGTTAAAAAAAAATGATGCTGGCGATATTTATATAATGAGATGGTTTTTTTTATTAATTTAAATGAAAAACAGACATAAAAACACGTTGAAAAAAAATTAATTTAATTAGGGTTAGATTTGAATGATTAGAGATACAAGTATCGATTAAAAACATACCCTATTATACAAGGAAAGAAGTGGTCATCCCCCCCTGTCATGCACACTTGAAGTTAATTAAAATTGTATTTGGATTTTTTAATTTTATTATTTAATACTGAGATAATTATACCACGCTTCAAAACCATTATATCTATAAATATTATTTTTAAAATCATTGTAAAATAAAACCGTGTCATTTCATTCTTTCCTGTGGAATTATATTATCTCATAATATTTTTTTAATTTAACGTGGGATTTGTTTTATAAAAAACAAATGCCATAGAGGTACAGAACAGATCGTGTTTTCTCCATCCCATCATGTTAAGGACGCATGCCCGACCCCAATGCATCATGGGGACAGATAAACAATCGCTTACAAGAAATGTTTTTTGTCACATTAATTTTATCAGAATACTAAGATGCTCACATACAGTCACGATGATGACGATGTTCCATTTTTTTTTGTTTATTATTATTTCTGCTCCATGCTGTCATTGTTTATTAATGATACTGCCCTCGTATAATAAGGTTCTCCTGATCCTAGCCCACTAAAGAAGCAACGTTTCTTTCTGTCTTTTGAATGGGGTTCATGATTCAGCACTCTATTTTAATTTTTTTTATTAACGTACAATAATAGTCGAGTTAATTAGCGTATTTCTTAATAAATTTCACGAGCTCATCGAACTCAAACAGCGAAACATGCTCTCTGTTCTCATCTCATCTATTTATTTTTCTTTTTTCTTTTTATGTTTCTGAAAATCACAATTAAAAATAAACTGAAAAGATTGAGTTGAGAGCAGGCTTCGAAGGGTGGCGATCAGGTATAGTTCATACTGAGCGGTATACCGCTGCGATCACGGTGGTTTTTATCTATGTAAAAAATTTATTGCTTTTATATGTATTGTATTTTATTAGTTTAATATTTATTTAGTATAATTATAATTGATAAAATTTATGTAATCAAAATGGAAAGTGACACGTATATTTTGTAATTGCAAATAACCTACGTAAATCTGTATTTTTTTTAGTTTATTTTTTCCCCAGCAATATTATATTTAAAATATTAAAAATTAAAATATTATAAATTTGTTTTTAAGAAATAAATATAAACAAAAGAGTACCAAATTTCAATATTAATTTTAAAATGATATTAATTTTTTTTATTCCAAAAAGCCTAGGTCATGTTTTCTTTTCCCTATATATATATATATATATATATATATATATTCATATGAGATAACATCCAATAAATATTAGAACATATAATTAATGAAAGACTAAAATTATCCTAGAAAATTTAAGAAAATTAAAAAAATAATCATTGTCATCACTGTCAAAACAATAAAAATTATTAGATTATATGGAGAGAAAAAAACAATAACAAAAGAGTAAGCAAGAAAAACAATTAAATTATTATTATTATTGTTATTGTTATTGTTATTGTTATTGTGTTAAGTACAAAATTAAAATTCGAAGACAATTTTTTTTATGTTGTCCGATTTATTCATTATATGATTATAGTAAATGTATTTAAAATATTGATATTAATTTTTTTTATTCAAAAAATCCAAGGTCATGTTTTTTTATCCCTATATATATCCGTACGAGATAATATCCAGTAAATATTAGAACATATAATTAATGAAAGATTAAAAATATCCTAGAAACTTTAACAAAAATAAATAAAAAAACATATAAATATCATGATGCGCGTTAACAAATCCGGAGATCCCGGTCATGAAAAAAAAACATGTACGTGATAATAATAAATAATACTAATAAATGGATTCAGAGATTAGTCGGTGCGCATAAGTCATAACGGATACCAGTGTTTAAAAGAAAATAAAAAGCCCGATTAAAATAAAAAAACAGAAACACCTCTTCAAACAAGTATTGAACTCGTGAACATTATTATTAAAAAAGCATGGTTATTAAAAAAATAATGCAAGGGAAAAACACCTTTTAAACAAGTAATGAGAAAAAAATCATGTTGCGCATAAAATAACTCGGACACCCCGGTCATGGGGAAAAAATATAAGTGGAAAAAAAGGGGAAAAAATGTAGAAGTGGAAACAAAAAAAGGAAAAAAATAGATCCGGAGATTAATCGTGATACGCGTAAGCTGTCATTAATATCCAAGTTAAAAAAACAAACAAACGAAAACAACTTTTACAGAGTAATTTTCTAAAATTAGGATTTAAAAAAATCCCAAAAAAAAACAAACGAAAAGCAACACTTTCCAAAATAAGGATTAAAATAACGAAATTTAGAAAAAAAAAGAATTTAAAAGAAAAAAACGAAATTTATAAGAAAAAAAAGGATTTAAAAAAATAAAAAAAAATAAATTTAGAAAAAAAAATAATTTAAAAAGAAAAAAACGAAATTTATAGAAAAAGAATTTAAAAAGAAAAAAAACGAAATTTAGAAAAAAAAAGAATTTAAAAAGAAAAAAAACGAAATTTATAAGAAAAAAAAGGATTTAAAAAAAAAGAAAAAAAAACGAAATTTAGAAAAAAAAAGAATTTAAAAAGAAAAAAACGAAATTTATAAGAAAAAAAAGGATTTAAAAAAAAAAACGAAATTTTGAACATTATTATTAAAAAAAAGCATGGTTATTAAAAAAAACAATGCAAGGGAAAAACACATTTTTAAACAGTAATGAGAAAAAAAATCATGCTGCGCATAAAATAACTCGGACACCCCGGTCATGGGAAAAAAATATAAGTGGAAAAAAAGGGGAAAAAATGTAGAAGTGGAAACAAAAAGGAAAAAATAGATCCGGAGATTAATCATGATACGCGTAAGTCGTCATTAATATCCAAGTTAAAAACAAACAAACGAAAACAACTTTTACAGAGTAATTTTCTAAAATTAGGATTTAAAAAATCCAAAAAAAAACAAACGAAAAGGAACACTTTCCAAAATAAGGATTAAAAAAAACATGAAATTTAGGAAAAAAAGGATTTAAAAAGAAAAAAAACAAAATTTAGAAGAAAAAAAAGGATTTAAAAAGAAAAAAACGAAATTTAGAAAAGAAAACGAATTTCAAAAGAAAAAAAACGAAATTTATAGAAAAATAATTTAAAAAGAAAAAAACGAAATTTATAAGAAAAAAAAGGATTTAAAAAAAAAACGAAATTTATAAAAAAAAAGAATTTAAAAAAGAAATTTTGAACATTATTATTAAAAAAGCATGGTTATTAAAAAACAATGCAAGGGAAAACACCTTTTAAACAGTAATGAGAAAAAAAATCATGTTGCGCATAAAATAACTCGGACACCCCGGTCATGGGGAAAAAATGTAGAAGTGAAAACAAAAAAAGGAAAAAAATAGATCCGGAGATTAATCGTGATACGCGTAAGCTGTCATTAATATCCAAGTTAAAAAAACAAACAAACGAAAGCAACTTTTACAGAGTAATTTTCTAAAATTAGGATTTAAAAAATCCAAAAAAAAACAAACGAAAAGCAACATTTTCCAAAATAAGGATTAAAAAAAACGAAATTTAGGAAAAAAAGATTTAAAAAGAAAAAAAACAAAATTTAAAAGAAAAAAAGTAATTAAAAAGAAAAAACGAAATTTATAAGGAAAAAAGGATTTTAAAAAGAAGAAATACTGAAATTTATATAAAAATAATTTAAAAATAAAAAACGAAATTTATAAAAAAAAAGAATTTAAAAAAAAAAACGAAATTTAGAAAAAAAGAATTTAAAACGAAATTCATTGCATGGAGCGGTATACTCGCAGCGATGCGTGTGTTTTTTTATCTATGTAGAAAATTTTTTGCTGTTATATGTATTGTATTTTATTAGTTTAATATGTATGTAGTATAATTATAATTGATAAAATTTATATAATCAAAATGGAAAGTGACGCGTATATTTTTAATTGCAGATAACTGCGTAGAATCTGTATTTTTTTTTAGTTTAATTTTTTCCCCAGCAATATTATATTTAAAATATTAAAAATGAAAACATTGTAAATTTGTTTTTAAGAAATAAATCTAAACAAAAGAGTGCCAAATTTCAATATTAATTTTAAAATGATATTATTTTTTTTTATTCCAAAAAGCCTAGGTCATGTTTTCTTTTCCATATATATATATATATATATATATTCATATGAGATAACATCCAATAAATATTAGAACATATAATTAATGAAAGACTAAAAATATCCTAGAAACTTTAAGAAAATTAAAAAAAAATATCATTGTCATCACTGTCAAAACAATAAAAATTATTAGATTATATGGAGAGAAAAAAACAATAACAAAAGAGTAAGCAAGAAAAACAATTAAATTATTATTATTATTATTATTGTTGTTGTTGTTGTTGTTGTTGTTGTTGTTGCTGTTATTGTTATTGTTATTGTGTAAGTACAAAATTAAAATTCGAAGACAATTTTTTTTTATGTTATCCGATTTATTCATTACATGATTATAGTAAATGTATTTAAGAATACTGATATTAATTTTTTTATTCAAAAAATCCAAGGTCATGTTTTTTTATCCCTATATATATTCGTATGAGATAAAATCCAATAAATATTAGAACATATAATTAATGAAAGATTAAAAATATCCTAGAAACTTTAACAAAAAAAATCAAAAAATATAATTGTCATTACTGTCAAAACAATAAAAATTATTAAATTATACGGAGAAAAAAAAACATCAACAAAAGAGTAAGCAAGAAAAACAATTAAATTATTATTATTATTATTATTATTATTATTATTATTATTATTATTATTATTATTATTATTGTGTTAAGTACAAAATTAAAATTTGAAGGCAATTTTTTTTGTGTTACCCGATTTATTAATTGTATGATTATATTAAATGTATTTAAGAATACCGATATTAATTTTTTTTATTCAAAAAATCCTAGGTTATGTTTTCTTCTCCTTATATATATTCCTATGAGATAATATTCAATAAATATTAGAACATATAATTAATGAAAGACTAAGAATATCCTAGAAACTTTAACAAAACAAAACTAAATAAATATCATTGCCATTACTGTCAAAACAATAAAAATTATTAAATTATACGGAGAAAAAAAACATTAACAAAAGAGCAAGCAAGAAAAATAATTAAATTATTATTATTATTATTATTATTATTATTATTATTATTATTATTATTATTAATGAAAGACTAAGAATATCCTAGAAACTTTAACAAAAAAAAATATCATTGCCATTTATGTAAAAACAATTAAAATTATTAAATTATACGGATATTATTATTATTATTATTAAATTAAAGGACAAAATTGAAACAAATCAAAACTTATATAATTATAATAAATAACTTTCAAAGGACAAAATTGAAACAAATCAAAACTTATATAATTATAATAAATAACAAATAAATATATATAAGTTGAAAAAGAAAAAAAATATAACCAGAAAAAAAATTTTTTTATGGGAAAATATGAAAAACATTTTAGAAAAAACACAATAACAAAAAAAAAGGCAAGAAAGAAAAAAAAAGGAAACAAATAATCATAAATATAAGTCGAAAAAAAAATATAACCAGAAAAAAATATTTTATGGGAAAATATGAAAAAAAAATAGTTAGAAAAAAAACAATAAAAAAATGGCAAGAAAGAAAAAAAAGGAAAAAAATCATCATAAAAAAAAGCAAGAATA